>ML395603.1:0-44336 GCA_005239525.1 Nicotiana knightiana | reverse complement strand
CAAAGCAAGGAAGAAAATATGTACAAGTTGATGTTTTGCCTTCCGATTCACTCTAATCTCGAATTTCTGTGTATCCCTGTGAATCTCTTCTTTGTAGTTGTGTTTTAGGAGTCTATTTATAGGTTTAGGGTGAACCCTAACCGTGTAGGAGACTTCTATTTCAATTAGAAAACACTTAAACCCGTCAAAACTCGATTTCTGGCCGAACTGGGGACCTGGCGTTTGGACCCAAACGCCTGGCTAACGCCAGGCCAGGGCTGGCGTTTCAGCCCAAACGCCTGGCTAATGCCAGGGTGGGGCTGGCATTTCAGCCAAAATGCCTGGCTAACGCCAGGCAGGGTCAGTGTGTTTGGCTCTGTCGCCCGGCTATCGCCCGGGTGTCTCCTTTCGCGTATTTTTCGACGTATTTGCATCCTTTTAGCTCCGTTTCCATCTCCACTTCACCTACGCATGAAATAAACTCCATTAAGCACATAACAAGTGTAATTTTATCATTAATGCGCATAAAATGTAAGGTATATCATATGTTAAACTATGCAATTTAGTCTCGCATCAGTTATCATCAGATTTGGATGGATGAGGAAGATTCTGAGGAAACGGCATTCATTACGCCGTGGGGAGTGTATTGTTACAAGATGAGGACATTCGGCCTAAAGAATTCAGGGGCCACCTACATGAGGGCCATGACCACCATATTCCATGACATGATTCACAAGGAGATCATGGTTCATAGAGTGCTGACAGGAGGAGCACTCATACTTGCAGAAATGGACGGAGAAGCTTGGCTGAAACCGATCAATTCAGATGCAGTCAAGCGCTACTATGTGTAATCTTTATGCTTTCTCAGTGATGTAATTTTAACTAAGCCTGACTTGATTCCTGTCTAAGAGGGGATACGTAGGCAACCCTATGGGTTCGGTCATAATTCAATAAAAATCTATTTTTCTCCGCAATTGGAAACTGGGGCAGAATTTTGAGGAGGACCCTCAAAATTCCGAAGCGAGTAGCAGTCCACAAGAATTCACCCAGACAACTGGGGCAGAATTTTGAGGAGGACCCTCAAAATTCCGAAGCGAGTAGCAGTCCACAAGAATTCACCCAGACAACTGGGGCAGAATTTTGAGAAGGACCCTCCAAATTGTTAAGCAAGTTCAGCCAATCACTGCGCGAGCAGCAGTCAGAGGCGTCCACCCAGCAAACTGGAGCAAAATTTTGAGGAGGACCCTCAAAATTCCGCAGCAGAAGAGGTCGCAATGTCTCAAGTCGTGTCATGTCGTCGTTCATCTAAAAAACTATTTTAGATTATATATTACAAAATCATGCATGTTTATCTTTTTTTTCTCTGAAGCGGCTTGTTTAGCCAACGCTACCCCAATGATAGAGACAGTATCATCATGATCAAACAACCGAGCCAAGCAGAGCCGGCAGGAATGCGAACTAACCTTTCCCCTTTACAAAACTCACGATCTTTCTTTGGATGCAGGTACAAAATTGCAAAAGCCCCGAAACATATTATCCGCTCAAAGGACAGACATCGTTCCTCAAACTCGTCATGCCAACACTTATTATCAGCACAAACAATGCTTCATTATCACAATGCTCTACCGCAATTTAACACCAGCTAAGAATTTCTGTTGTCCTTCCTTAATTCCCTCATAAGGCTACCTTTCTGCCTTCCGAGACTAAACGATGTCTCCATCTGCATTCGCATATTGCATAAGGCTACCTTTCTGTCTTCCGAGACTAAATGATGTCTCCATCTGCATTCGCATATTTCATAAGGCTACCTTTCTTCCTTCCGAGACTAAATATTGTCTCCATCTGCATTCGCATATTGCATAAGGCTACCTTTCTGCCTGCCGAGACTAAACTCTATCTCCATCTGCATTCGCAAACTGCATAAGGCTACCTTTCTGCCTTTCGAGACTAAACGATGTCTCCATCTGCATTTGCATATTGCATAAGGATACCTTTTTTCCTTTCGAGACTATATGTTGTCTCCATCTGCATTCGCATATTGCATAAGGCTACCTTTCTTCCTTCCGATACTAAACGATGTCTCAATTTATTTCTCAAAAGCAACCAATGCCTCTAGCATTATTTACTACGCTTTCCGTTTCGGGCTAAGCTCTGCCCCTTTGATTCGCAAGACTAAACTCTGCCTTGTCAGCATCATACTATTGCATCTTCATGGGCTGAAAGATCGCTAACTTATCCAAAGGCATCATCGTTCGGAGGCACCATCTTCATGGCCCGAGAACACCATGTCATGGCCTGAGGATCTCTTTTATCGGTTTGCATATCATTATTCAAAGGCATCATGAATCGCAGGCAGCTTCTTCATGGCCCGAGAACATCATTTCATCGCCTGCGAATCCCGCATCAAGAAATTCATGGCCCAGGATATCATGGTCTAAAGACATCATCCTTAACCGTCCAAAGACAGCATTCATAGTCCAACGGGAATTTGCATCATGTTTAAATTACGCACAATTTTCTTGTATTACTCATTTGCAGGTAACCGACAAGCAACAACCATCATGGCAGGCGTGGTCCCGCCCCAGTTCTCCTAACTACCCTGTAAGCCGTTTGTTCACCCAACCTTGCACTTTGCGTCCATCCTTATAAAACTTCATCGGTATACTTCGTCGGTGGCTCCTGAACTACATACGGCATGATTCCTGTAAAACCAGGGATATGTAGGCAGCTCAGAAACCAGGGTGCGGCCTCAGTCTCTTCAAACCATTTCACTCGGTCAAAATTGACCATCATATCTTTACCCGATAACTCTTTCATCCTTTCCGGGTAAAGAGGGTCAGCTGTTGATACCCAATTTTTTCTCAAACTATTTTTTTTAAAAACCTTGCATATATACCTTCAAACTCATGTTCCATAACAATTGGTATTTTTCCATAATTTTCTCATATTTTTATAAATTTATTTCTAATTTATCCAATATTTTTATCTCTAATAATTATTGTAAATTGCATTACAAATGATTTCAAATACATCTCTTGACTTAATACATTATTTTGGCCTTGTTAAGATCAAATTATTTCGCAATCGGTCAAATTGGCACATTTTGGCTATAATTGCAATAATTTTGCAATTATAGCCTAACCATATATTTTATGTTATTTCTACCCAATAATTGGTCATTTATATTTTTAAATACTGATTAACCATTTTTATTTTATTTCTTAATCACCAATTTCATTCTTCTGATTATTAGTTATTTTAACTAATTTTAATTGAGTATTTAACAGCTAGCCACATTTTATTTAAATTCTAGCCCCCAATTAAACCCAAACCCACCTGATTAAATTGGCCCAAACACCCCAGCCTAGACCTAAATTTCTACCCAGCCCAAACCTGAATTTCTACCTAGCCTAGACCCAAATTCCTACCCGGCCCAACCCAGGATCAATCTTGACCGTTGATCAAATCTGATCAACGGTCTAGATCAGACTTTCCTAAATTAAACCCTAACGACCTACCCCCTTCCCCTCATTTTGACTCCTCTCACATTATCTCTCTATCTCTCCGATTCTCTCTAGAGACTTCCAGTATCTTCTTCTCCGACGAAGATGGCTCTTACTCTCCGGCTACCTCTCTTGCCGGAAACCATAGGTCCTCACTCCTCTTAGCTTCATGGCTCCCTCCTACACCGAGCCGATTTTCTCTCTTTTTGGGTTATCTCACTAAAACCCTAGCTATTGGCTCTTGATTTCTTAGATCTATGACAAATCTGGATGTATTCTGAGTTATTTTTGCTATTTTCCTTAAAGATTCCTTGTTTTCTTTAAAAATGACTCTTAATTTTCAAGATAGGGTTTCTTAACACCTTTCTGGAAAAAAAAAGAATGATTTTCTTTCTGATTTTAAGTATTATTCTATAATTTCTACTATGTTTGCACGATTTATTTGTGTTTTCCTTCATCTGACTAACTATGTTGGAAACCCTAAGTGGCTTTGTCTTAATCTTAGGATTTTGAGTCTGTTTTGATGATTTTGTTCGTTTAATCTATATGTGTACACGTTCCCCATGAATGTTCTGAGCTTTTCTGTGACTTTAGCATATTTTATTCATTAGGGTTTCTGATCTTTGTGTCCTCTACTCGTATCATGTTTACTCCGTTATTTCATTTAATTATTTTACTATGTTCTAACTTAAATCCCTGATTTATGTGATTCTCTTACCCTACTTTGCCTTATACTATGTTTGCTTTGTTCAGTTGCAATACTTTCCTTTGGTTAATATTGCCTTCTAGCAAAATCCCAAATATCCTGTGATTGGTATCCTCTATTCTCGACTGATTTCAATCTTTAAAATATTCTCTTGCCTTATTTTTGGTTAATTATACTGTCAACTGGTTCTCAATATTTGTTTCCTACTTAGGACTCTATGAGCCTAGCCTAATTACCAGCTTTATACTTACACTATTTTGAAGTATTTCCTTATTTGTTATGTTCCAATCATATGTTGATTTGCTTCCTTAATTACCAGCTTTATACTTACACTATTTTTAAGTATTTCCTTATTTGTTATGTTCCAATCATATGTTGATTTGCTTCCTTATTGGTTACATGTTCTTACCGTTTGAAAGTTAACCCCTTAGTTAGAGGAAGTACTTAAACTGATTGATTTTGTTTCCTTTAATTGCTGCCTGATTTTGACCTGCACCTTATTTACTACTATTATAAAATCTATATATACCCCGGCCTCTTAGTTTTTTAAAAGACACAAACTAATTTGTTCAACTCTCGCTCTCTCAATTAAAAACTCTCTGCTCTCTCTCTCTCTTCTGTGTTATTTATTACTATCCTAAGTTAGCCGGCTGCAAGCTAAAGCTAACTATTGTGCATCTCCTACTTCCTGTTTGTGTTACTGCTTTCTTCACTTCACTGGTATGTTCCGATTTCAGTTCTCAAACCAACATATTTCTATTACTGTTGTAATTCAATGTGTTTCTAATTTGCTTTTACTTATTATTCAACATGTAACTAGGATCCTGAACTCCATTCACATGTTAAGTTAGGCTTTACTTGTCAATGACAAGCATGTTTCTGTATACTTAACACCTGTTTCTTATGTGAATCCCCATGCCTATGATTGGTACATTAGTGATCATGGTCTTAGTTGTTTAGTGTTGATATGTTAATCTAATCCAGTAGTTTACTGTATCCATGATTCTCTGAACCCTTAGGAGTTTATGATTGCATGCCTATATGTGTTTCTGCCTGCTACATGTTTGCCCTTACATGCTCTGTATTTGTCCCTCAAATATCATTACACCTGCTTGTGATTGTTGGACTATCACTAGTCCTTTGTGTGATGTTGAGCATCTATTCCATTCAAGTTTCCCTCTTCAAAATTGTTTTTCTTACTTATCCTTTCTCAAAACTGTTTTCTTACCTAAACCTTTTAAAAAAACAAAAAGCACTCTCACATATACTCTTAGAAGTCTAGGTTCTGCCCCTTCTGTGTGAGCATTGCTTTGGGACCCTTGAGCTCCCTCTGAACTATGACACACAGAGGCTGGCCATTCAACTCTGCACTTACTCTATTTTGGCTATGAAATCTGGGTGTGAGCACTGCCCGGGAGCCCTTGAGGTCCTTAGGGAACTCTAACACACCCGAATTATGAGAAGGTTGTGAAATAATACCTGGCATTGAGGACTTGGAGACTTGAGACTATTCTGTAGGCTCCCTATAGTTAACTTCTTATTTTCCTTCTATTTTAGTTGTGTAATTCGTATTCCATGGCCTGAAATAATTAATTGTAAACAAATCTGGGGTCGGATAGTGAAAATGGGTGGGTGATATGCATGTTGTAGTTTAATTAAGGATAAAGACCATGTTTCTAGGTTTATTTTTTCTCTATGCNTCATGCCTTCGTTGGCTTGATATGGCGCTTGGGCCACTAGGGCCCCTCCGGAGTCTTTACACCCCCAGTGAGCGCATTGATGATGAGGGATGGATCTTCCCTGTGCATGGATCTTGTTCGAAGTTGATGTTATGTGAGGGATGGATCTTCCCTCGATATGGATATTGTCCGAGTGTTGCATTCCAGATATGGATCTTCTTCGTGGGGGCTGGACTGGCCTTTTTCCTCAGTACGGAGTGACCACGATCACCGGTGTTTATGCATATTCCGGGATGGAACTTCTCTGGGCCTGAGAGCCATATATAGTACTGAGTGGACTTTTGTGGGAGAGTTGTGAGCACTATGTGCATTTTCACACTGTGACATGTTGGCATGTAGAACATATGGAGGTATATCTTGTCACGCCCCAAACTAGGGGAGGCACGACTGGCACTCGATACTGTATTCGATCGAGTTAGCCACTAAACATACTAGCTAACTAAACTGGGGGCCCAACAGATCGGGCAGCACAACATCTGAAATACTAAGCCTGGACCGTTAAGGTCATGACCTAAATAACAATAAGCCATATAAACAAAGGTAGACAAGCCAAAAGAATAAATTACTAGCTGGCCGACGAGGCCGCTACTGAAGATATGCATGCCTACACACATAAATATACATTCCAAGCCTATGGGTTGGAGACTGAAAGCTGCAAAAAGAAACCCAGAATACTGTGTCCACAATAGCCTCTAAGATATCATAAGCACTGTCGGGACGAGGCCCCGACTATATCCAAACTGTACAACAAAAGTAACCATCCTACCAAAGCTCCAGGAAGAGGTGGAGCTTACCAACTCATAGCTGAACCCCAGAATCCTAGTGGAGGGCTCGATCTGAGTCCCTACCTGGACCTGCACGCATGAAACAGCAATGCAGTGTCCCCATGGCAACGGGACATCAGTACAAATAAAAATGTACTGGTATGTAAGGCAGAAAGTAGAATCATACATAGCTGATGTAAAAAGGGTAATAAATATACCACCTGCACTGAAACTCCGATAGCCTCCAATGGCCGACATCCGACCTCATAGTAATCAAATATGCATGGTATGCTCGTGTAATCGTATGTCATGAATACATATATATTGATGCAAATGCATGACATACCCAACCAAATGCTAGCAATGGCGGTCTCTCCCGGTAGTTAACCGGTATCATATTGCCAACCTGTGGCCATCTGTACAATTTATATAGTATTTCGGGCAAATAGGCCCCTTACCTCCGATTATAGCTCGAAGTCCATCCATAATATTCCATGTAATGATATGAACTTTGAATGCACAGAATAGGCCATAACAAGAACTTAGCCAATCTTGGCTCATTGGTACTCTTATTCTCATAATCTCATAATCACCTTCGTATCGCATACAAATGTCTCGTGGAATCTCATATGTTTTTTTGAATAAGCTTGAAAACTTAACTCGACTTTTAGAAAGATAACTTAACTTTGAAGATGTTCATAAAAAGCTTAAGGTGCTTCACTTAGTCCTTATACTTGATTTCTTGATAATTAGTAAAAGAAAGTATTTCAAAATCAAGTGTTTTAGTAGTTTAAAGATAAAAATTATATTTGAGATTTTGGAAATCGACATATCACTTTAGAGATTTTTAAAATACACTTTAAAAAGGAAGAAGAACTGATCGCAAATACTAAATGCCTTTATTTTTAAGTCACACAACCCAAAAACGAATAAGAATTCATATATATGGACATATAGTTAAGAAAGCCGACAAAATGACATATATAGATGTCGAATACCCTATTTAACCGAACGAGTGGAATATCAATCTAATAGCATCATGAAAATACATCAGCTACGATACCAATGCCTTTCACAGAAGGTCTGACTAGCAATGGAATAGTAAAATATCACATTTGGCGTCTTAGGAATTTCCCAGAATTCGTGCTAAAAGGAAGGACAGAGCTTAGCCTTAACATACTTCTCCAACGAACGTTCGAATGCCGGTAGTTACTTCACGAACGTTATTCCTTACGTCCTAAGCTTCACAAACAGTATATATATGCAGCTTATACGCAACTATAAACAGTTCATAATTGAGTTTAAATCGGCAGATTTTCCATATGACCCTAACTTGACGAAACGTCCGTAGAACTTTGTAAAAACGATCATAAAAGAGTCTGAAGATGATTACCTTGGCAAACCAAATATAAATCTTGAAGAACCAGTAAGAACAACAAATTCCTATCTTCCAAAAATAGCTCCAAACACAGCTAATAGAAGGGGAAAACGATTGCAAAGCGTAGAGATTGCGTTTCTAGGCACGGGGGCAAACTTTAACGATAGAAATCGTTAAAAATGCACCTTAATCACTAAAGAACACCATGGAACCCTCTCTTCATCTTTGTCACTGTTTTGGGACGAAGATGAAATGTTTTGGGGTCTTAAAAGTCGGATTTTCCGACTTATACTACTTGTTTGACCCGACCCGGTTCGCGACCCGGTTTCAGCCCGGACAGTCCGTGGTAAAACAGTCAATAACTTATTACTCCAATGTCGGTTTGATGTGAGATTTTTTTGGTTTAGAACTAGACTCTTAGACCTTCGATTAGGTAGGTTTTGTGTCACATAAATCTTTATATATTGGGATAAATGATCTGATACATTTGACCCAAAGTTCAGAAAATTTATTAGAGAAATTTATGATAACTTTTGCCGACCTTTATTTCGCAACTTGGTTGACTCCAAAAATTAACATGTGACCAGTGTGATATTATAATACCTCATAAAACATTATTCTTAGCATATTAGACACTCTTAGTCTTATCCCACAGGTGCAAGTTAACTTAAACCTTTCGAGCGCGCGGGGTGCTACCCGAGCCATTTCTTTAACCACGAACCTTTGTTTAAGGGATTCTTTTGACCTAAAGCTTTAGTTTAGTTCCTTGATATTACCACACATTTTCAGTCTTATTCTCCCAATGTTCTATACCTAATATAACAACGCCATGTTACGTATATTATGTAAGAGAAGAGAAAAAAACACATGGGGTCTCACATATCTAGTATATTCTGTTGTTATTTTCTGATAAATTGTGAACATGCCAAAAATTTTTAAGCTGATGATTTAATTATTGAAATTTAGTCTGTCACTACCTCTCAGCCCATAGTTTTGGTTCGTTACTTCTGAGTTGGTGTACTTACGTTACCCCCTGCACCTTGTGTGCAGATCCAGGTACACCGGGACCCGGTAGTGGATATTGAGCAGCTGTCAGAGTTTTCATTGGGGTTGTCGAGGTAGAAGCTGGTGATCACGACCTTGTCTTCTCTTCCTTATTCCACTTATTGATCTTATTTTGAGACTATAGTTGTCTATTTCTTCATTCTTTATTTTTTATATATAGCAGCTCATGACGGAGTGACACCGGATCCGGGGTTGGAGGTTTAAATTTAGTTTTTCAATAATTGTTTTTTTAAAAACTTCAGATTCTTAGTATTATTAATAAATTCGTTTAAAATTATATTTTTACTGGAAATTGAATTTAGCTTAGTTAAAAAAGGCGGCTTGCCTGGTTCCACGACAGGCTCCATCACGACTCCGAAATTGGGTCGTGACAAGATGGTATCAGAGCGCTAGGTTAAATAGGTCTCACCAGTCATGAGCAGGTTTAGTAGAGTCTTGCGGATCGGTACGGAGACGTCTGTACTTATCTTCGAGAGGCTGCAGAACCTTTAGGAAAAATCTCACATTCTCGAACTCTTGTCGTGCGAATCCATTGATTCAACCTGAAGCGTAATTCTTTGAACTTATTTCATGTATTCAAACGCGCACGTGAGAGCTCGGTATCAGCCGTGCACCGATGGCTTGTGACTTCCATGAATGGGATGTGATTTTAGCATGTTTAGGGCCAGTCTAGAGGACTTGAGGCCGGATTTTTGTCTGTGGCTTGAGTGTCGAGATTTTGTTTGTGTGAGCACATGTATTGGGGACTTATATGTCCGTTCGTGTCCTTATTGACGGGACTTGGTGACTAGATGACCATGTGGTGAGTGTGATTTGAGAGTGAGATGTGTTTATATTTCTTGATTGTGACAAAAAGGGAGTGGCTGGATATGTAGCGAGGACGTTGAGCGTTTGACTTCTGTCTGGAGTTGGCATATAGCCTCAAGTCGTGAGTGTATGGGAAGACCTTTTATATTGTTTTGTAGAAAGTTCTCTTTTACCAATAATTGATATATGTTGCAATTTGAGTTTAGATCACTTGTGGGAGTTGGCACACTATTGTAATGGTGAATGCGAGTTTGGAGATGATTTGGGATGTTTAATAGTTTGAGTTATGTATGAGGTTATGAAGGATTTAGTTGAATCCCACTGCGGTATTGTGGCAGTGATAGCGTATGGGCATTGTGGTGATTGTTGTTTTGATCTATGGCTTTGGGCCAAGTGGGGGAGTCTGCTAATGATTAGTTGGTTGCCCGATTATGTGTTGTATTGGTTTTAGTTTGGGGATATTTTGGAGAGTAGTCAGAGGCTTATGAGCTTTAGACGGTATGGTCTTATGCTTGGGTCTCGTGTGGTGAATCTAGGTTGAGAATTGCAGTATTATGACAAGGAGAATTATCAATTCGAGGGTAAGTCAGAAGGAACTTGGATAAATAGGACAGCTTTATAGTGGGTCGGATCGGCATGGTAAGGGATATGATTAGTTCTTTGGGTGCTTATGAGGCAATGAGTTTCTACATATGTTCCTAGCAATGCTCTTGCGTGTTGGTGACCTGCGTAGCGTGGTTGAGTTAGGAGGATTCAGTTCTGACGGCTTGGTGTTGTGCAAATGGGATTTGAATGGTTCCTGATGGTTTCTACCACAGTTAGAGATGTGTATTTTCTACTGGCGTGAGGATCATGAGAGGTATAGTGATTTTTCTTCTAGATGGGATCAAATGTAAGTTCTTGGCTAGTTGGGTACGTAGTTGCTTGTGGATCGGAAGGGGTTATGAAGTTTCCATATTTATCACAGGATGGCATGGTGTATGAGGTACGTTGGGTAGAGTCGAGATCTGTATGTGTGAATTTACGGTTCAGTTCTTGAAGGAAGGTCAATATTCTTAGGCGGCATTGGCAGTTTCAATGACTATGTAAATGATATCTACTGGTGGCTTGAAGTATTTCATGTGGACTAGTGTTCGATGGGATCACTCAGTGTAGCTGAGTTATGTAGGGGTATGACCTTTGGTATTGGATTCGTGTTTTTTGATTTTTAAGATGTGTGCAAGCCTTTTAGCATGAAATTGTGAGGGTAATTGTTAATGGCAGGATAGTCCCCTCGTGTGAATCATTTATATAATTTGATTACGATAGGATGTTGTTGTTGAGTGCGCGAGTTGCACGGGTTATGGCTTCGAATTGTATTCATGTGTCATGTCAGAAGAGGTCATTGGACCTAGATGAATATTGTCAGAATTGTCTACAGCATAGTTGAAAGGATAAGCATCGGGAGTCGGCTTAGAAATTTGCTATAATTCCTGTTTGGGAAGGGGGAGCTTCATGTCTGACTGATCGGACGAATGGTTGTTAGTTTCTATGTGTTTATGTCATCATCGGCAGTATATGAAAGTGTAAGAGCGAGGAATTTCTTGATAAGAGGTTATTTACCGGTATTGGGTTGTTATAAGCAACTATTGTGATTAGGAGTTATCGCCACGAGTGCTTGAGTCATGCAGTAGATCATGGTGTTTCATCTTGGGTTACGGATATGACTTGTTACAGTGTGCTCAGACTTATTCAGTTTATAGTTGTGGGATTTTGATCTTGTAAATTGATTCAGAAGTGAAAATGTAGTTCTAATGTTTATGGGTCAAGATTGTATTTCGAAATTTCAACTGTGTTGTGCTATTAGACCTATATGGGGTAGAGTGATGTGGGATCACCTCCGAATATATGCATGGTAGGTTACACAGAAATTTTGGTGGTGTTTGGAACAACTCTAGGCACGTTCGAGGACGAACGTATGTTTAAGTGGGGGAGTATGTAACGACCCGGTCGGTCGTTACGTAGAACTTGCATTAATAATTACTATTATTGACTTGTCGTAGGTTGGTTATACTGTTATTCATGTGTTAGAGTTGGTAGGCTTGAAATCGGAATGGTTGTAGTGAGAGTTTAGTCGCTTAATCTTAAAAATAGCCTTAAAATGGGAAAAGTCGACTGAGGGTTGACTTATTGGTAAACGACCTCAGAATGCGGATTTTATGGCTCGGATAGCTTCGTTAGGTGATTTGGGACTTAGGAGTATTTTCGGAATATTTTTGTGATGTCTGATATAGAATTAGGCTTGAATTGGCGAAAGTTAGTATTTGGCGATTCTTGGTCGGCAGTGGAAAATAGGCTATCGGGGTCGGAATGGAATTCTGGAAGTTGGAACAGGTTCGTAATGTAGTTTTTGACATGTCTGCAAAACTTCAGGTCAATCGATGTTGTTTTGGATAGTTTCGGCATCGTTGGAGATTTTAGAAATTTCAAAGTTCTTAGGCTTGAATTTGATGTGATTTTTGGTGTTTTGATGTTATTTTTAGTGTTTCAACAGTGTAACTAAGTTGAATGATCATATATGAGGTGTTGGTATGTTTGGTTGGGGTCTCGAGGGGCTTGGGATGGTTTTGAGTGGTTAACGGGGAGTTTGGAGTGCTTGTGTTGCTGCTGAAGTTGTTGGTGCTGGTGTAACCGCACCTGCAGAAGGGTCATCACAGGTGCGGACCCGCAGGAGCAAGCAAAGCTCCGCAGATGCGGAATTTGAGAGGCCCAGTAGAGGATCGCAGGTGCGGGAGGAGGATCGCACCTGCGAAGTCGCAGGTGCAGAATGTGAGTCGTAGGTGCGGAGTTAGACCGTTTAATGAAAATTCGTAGGTGAGGTTGTTTTCACCGCAGGTGTGGTCCCGCAGGTGCGAGACATGGGCCGCAGGTGCGGAACCCCTAGGCAGAAAGTATAAATTAAAACCCTCCGCGACCATTAGACCTTTTAACACCATCTTTGAATGGGAAGAAGCTCTTGAGGAGATTTTGAAGAGGGAAAATCGGTGTTCTATATTGAGGTAAGGGTTTTGGACTTAATAACTCAATTATATGTGATTGGAGACTTTATATCAGTGTTTAATTATGAAAATCGGTAGGAAAAAGGTAGGTTTAGGGCTTGAGATTATTAGACCTTTAGGGATTGGTTTGAGGGGTCAAACGAACTCTGATTTTAGAGTTCTTGATATGTACGGACTCGTGAGATGATGAAGAACATTATGGTATAAAATTTATCGGGTTCCAAGACGCGGGCCCGGGGGGTCGGGTTTTGACTAATTTCGGGTTTTGAGCTAAATTTGGTACCTTTCAATTTGGAATTCATCCCTTAAGCATAATTTGATGATATAAATCTGAACTTGGTAGATTTGGAGCACTCAGAGGCTAGATTTAGAGGCAAAGGCAATGAAGAATAGTAGTTTAGCCGGTTTTGAGGTAAGTAACGTTTCCAAACTTGGTTCTGAGGGTTCGAAACCCCGAGCTAAATGATTTATGACTATTGTTGAGGTGACGCACATGCCAAGTGACAGGCGTGCACCGAGTAATTGTGGCATGTCTTATCCTGTGGCACCACTTAGTGATTATTCCATGATGATATATGTGCTTCTATTAATGTGGTAATTGTGAACATGTTATAAATCGTGTTAAGTATAAATGCTAGGCTTCACGCCGAAAATGCTGAGACTCGAGTGGTCGTATATTACTGTCTCATTTTGTGATTAATTGATTTCTTATACTCAGTCCTCTTATAGCATATCACTTCATATCTCAGTCTCAGTATTGTTAATTATATGCATACTTATCATTGTTTCGGGCTGATGGATGCATCTGTGATCCATGTGAGTGAAACTGAAGAGTAATGACTGAGTGAGGCCGAGAACCTGTTATTGAGACAGTTATGAGATTGGACTACACACCGCAGTGATATTAAATGATGCCTTTGTTGGCTTTATATGGCGCTTAGGCCACTAGGGCCCCTCCGGAGTCTTTACACCCCCAGTGAGCGCACTGATGATGAAGGATGGATCTTCCCTAGGCATGGATCTTGTCCGAAGCTAATGTTCTGTGAGGGATGGATCTTCCCTGGGCAAGGATCTTGTCCGAAGCTGATGTTATGTGAGGGATGGATCTTCCCTGGATATGGATATTGTCCGAGTGTTGCATTCCGGAGATGGATCTTCTCCGTGGGGGCTGGACTGGCCTTTTTCCTTAGTACGGAGTGACCACGGTCACCGGTGTTTATGCATATTCCGGGATGGAACTTCCCTGGGCCTGAGAGCCATATATAGTACTGAGTAGACTTCTCTGGGAGAGTTGTGAGCACTATGTGCATTTTCACAATGTGACTTCTGTTGTTATTTTTTGATAAACTGTGAACATGCCTAAATTTTGTAAGCTGATGATTTAATTATTGAGGTTTAGTCCGTCATTACCTCTCAGCCCATAGTTTGGATTCGTTACTTCTGAGTTGGTGTACTCACGTTACCCCCTACACCTTGTGTGCAGATCCAGGTACACCGGGTAGTGGATATTGAGCAGCTGTCAGAGTTTTCATTGGGGTTGTCGAGGTAGCAGTTGGCGATAGCGACCTCGTCTTCTCTTCCTTATTCAACCTGTGGCACTTATTTTGAGACAATGTTGTGTAATTCTTCATTCTTTATTTTTTATATATAGCAGCTCATGACTGAGTGACACCGGATCCGGGGTTGGAGGTTTAAATTTAGTTTTTCAAATATTGTTTTTTTTTAAAACCTTCAGATTTTTAGTATTATCAATAAATTCGTTTAAAATTGTATTTTTACTGGAAATTGAATTTAACTTAGTTAAAAAGGGCGGCTTGCCTGGTTCCACGACAGGCGTCATCACGACTCCGAAATTGGGTCGTGACATTATGCATCATGCTGCATTAGATATCATGTTATAGGAATGTATCTATTTCACTTCACTTAGTCTAAATACAGAACAATCCTCTGTTCTAAGAAACTGGTAATTAGTCCTTGTACATATTCAACACCTAGAATTGCATGTTATTAGCTATAAACAACCTAGAGTCATTAACAAATCTGAATAGCTGTTGCATGTTATCTTACACCTAGGCAAGCCTTAGGTAATTAACTTAGAAAAAATAAAATCAGAATTGTCTTTGTGATCATGTTTAACTGTCAGCATGCTTAAAACCAGTAGGCAAGCCTAATTAAGACTCCCTCTCTGAGTTATGCAATAAATATGTTTTTGTGTTATCACCTAGATACCATGATTTAGGATTCTGAATTAATTTGGACTTATTTGTGTATGAGACATGCTGCTTACGTGTACTGTGTGTGGAGGAATACTCGAGCCTTTATCTGCTTTCTATGTTTTAACCTTTATCTGCAGTCCTACTTGTTTTGTTATCTGTCGTCACTAGAATTTTACCTTTAAAACCTGAGGGTCTGCCCAGTACCTCCCATTAGGATAGGAGTCCTAATTTCCTCCAGGTCTGATAGGAAAGGACGGGTAATAGCATGCAATAGAGGCCGAGACCAACGCTCGTTTTTAATAACCTTACGGGGTGGGAAGGGTAGAATATGGATATGATGACTGGTGCGCTAATACCACGTGTAGCCCCTCTTCGAGGAGTGATTACCTGGTATTGCATTGATGTGATCCATATTGTTATAAAACTAGGATACATTTTATATTCTTAGCTCGTAATCCTTTTCGAAAGCCAATCTTGTTTACTTTTTTTTAACATCTGCATGCTTAAGATTTAAATCCCCTCTTATTTGAGCCTTTACTTGTTATTTGCTAATTGTACAAATTCACGAAACAATTTGGCCAGGAACCACACTGGTGGATCCTGAGGGGTGTCTAACACCTTTCCCTTAGGATAATTTCAAGCCCTTACCCAAATCTCTGGTTAGTAACGTAGTTGTAATTGAACTCCTTAGGTGCCCTAACGCACCGTTAAAATCGTTAGGTTGCGACTCTTCAAAATATGCAAACCCCTTTCCCAAAAGGAACGAGTTGTCCCAACCAATTTCATAAACCCGATCTCCGCGAGGAAAAAAAGGGGCGCGACACATATGGCCCGATTTTCGTGAAACCCCTGATATGTAGTCAACTCGGGGACCAGAGTTCGTCCATAAATTCCACAATTTCCTTTCGCTTCAGGAGCCTTCCAAACATCCTTTCATAATCCTTATAACACTCAAATCCACATTTACAAGTCAAGACAAAATTGGCTACTAAGTCAATTTCTTCGTCCGAAAACTATTTTATCGTCTAATGGCAGAGAGGGGCAGTTGTTGACATCCAATTTTGTCCCTCCTTTCTTCCAAACTATTTTTTAGCTTCTAGTATTTCTAATAGTTTAAGAATAATTATTTTAAAATTGTTATCCCAAAATAGACCTAGTAAGTATTATTATTTTTTATTATTGTTAGTATCTATATTATTATTATTATTGGATATTAGTATTATTATTTTTATTGTTATTAATTTTATTTCAATATCATTTTTATCGTCTTTCGTGAAAAGTATATCACATTCTTTTATTTAATCAAATAGTAGTATTTATTTTACTTTAAAATATTTACCTAATTCTGTCCTATCTTTCTTCAAATTAATTTTCTGGCTCTCCCTAGTCATTAATAATCTAATGCTCTATTTTTATTACTTACTATTATTACTACTATTTATTATAATCATAATTGTTGAAGATATTGTTACTATTAGTAAAATTATTATTTTGGTATAAGTACTATTAGCACTGTTACTAATAATACTGTTAATATAATTATTATTGAGTTACGTGATTATTTAAAATGTAACACTATATATGTTCCAAATATTTCTATAGAGTTCAAATTAGATATGAGAGCCCAAAAAAATTAATTTGAAGAAGGGGAGACCATTTCAAGCCCAATACCTAGACCAAGACCCAGCCTAATTAGCCTAATCCCTAAAACACTACGTCTATCCTCATTTCTGCCAAAAACTGTCACCCATCTTCTTCCTTCCTTCTTTAAGAAAAATTCCAAACTCTTCCATCTCCAAGCAAAAACTTGTTGCACCATTTTCATGCAAAGAACGCCTCTTTCCCCACCCCTCTCTCTCCCTCTCTCAAACGCTCATCTCTCTCTCTTCCTTCAACGGGTCAGTTAACATATGAAGACAAAAGACTTCTAAAATTTTGATTCTCCAAGTCTGAAGGACTGATTTCTCAAAGATTTGGTTTGATTTTCAAAACGACTCTTATAGCCGTTTGAATTTCAAATCCCACCAAGAAATTAAGCCCTAGTTTTTCATTATAAATAGTCGTGTTTTAAGGACATTAAAAAAAAGAAGCTCGGAGTCGTCCCCCCCCCCCCTCTTTCACCCTAAAATTTGAAGGGTTCAGCCACCCAGTTTCACCAAAAATGGTGGTTACACGCACCTTTCACCCCACAACCTAATGGTTTAGCGGCAACCTCTATCCTCTGAGATTTACTGCTCTTCTTCTAAAAATTCTAGCTTGCTTTTTTTTTTTTACTTCCCGACTCCGTTGCTCCTAACAAAACTCTTCATTTTTTCTTCTGCGATTTGTTGCCTTTCGGAATAGTGGATTCGAGGCCTGAGATAGTCCCTTGACTCTCGCCCATGTTTTCTTCACCCCAAAAGGTCAGTAGATTTCTCTTTTTTTTCTTTTTCTTTTTTTTCAATTTTGCAATACTAAGCGTGCTTGAAATTCTACACATATTGTGAAAAACATTGTTAGTTTCATTGCAATTTTCTGACATTCAAAGTGTTTCTTGTTAATCTTCGATATCATCTAATTCAAGACGTTATTCTGTGTTTGTCGCTTGTTAGAAATCATGTGTCAAGTATTTTTAGTTACTGGATATGCGTTAGAAATCACGCGTTAAGTGTTTTTAGTTGCTGGCTATGAGTTAGAAATCATGAGTTTAAGTATTTTAGTTGTTGGTTGTATATTAGAAATCATGTGATATATTTCTTTTTTCTAATATTGAGGATGTGTTGTGTCTCATCATATGTTTAAGTGAAGAAACTATGACTGAAGACCTGGTTCAATGTCGATTTAGTTAGCACATTTTGTTAGAATTCTTATGTTCGAAAGCGATTTCGTAGAGCTGGTAGTTGCTATGGCATGTCAGTTAAAATCCCCTTCCATATTGCAAACTGATTATGAGTTAGAAAGTTGTCTAGCTATTCAAAAAAATAAGGTATCTTTGTTGAATTGGAAAACATCTTTTTGTGACTCTCTGTGCCGATAATTATGCCAAAAGATGACTACTTAAGTTCATATATGGACTCTATGTACCATGCCTATGGGTTTAATAAGTTTTATTCAACTGAAAGATAGTATTGTTTATTTTATCATCCTTCATCATCTATAAGCTATGTCCATTCGTATTTTTAAAGTTTTCCAGAAGAGATATATTAGGCTTCCGTCATCATCTAAAGATAATATCATTTGTTAACTTCATACTTTTTGTCATAACTTAGAATCATGCTCGTAGGGGAATGTTAGAGTACCTTAAATATGACTAATGAATATTCAGTGAGATCTTACTTGTTAGTCCAAACTTAGTTATGTTCCATCAATATTTGTACTTTTATACCTATCATAAATAAATGATGACCGTGGAAATATGTTTGCCATCAAGATTATTAATCTGATTTAAGGATTATTTTTTTGCTATAAGAATTGGTCCCCTTGGTTCATATATTAGTAGCAAATATGATTTTGAACCTTTGCTTTAGACGTTTTGCCCATATAATTCTGAACACTTTGTTTAAGATAAATTAAGCTAAATGTGCACTGTTAAGTGAAGATTTAATTTATTTAGTATCTTTCATATTTAAACAGCATGCCTATAGGGCTCTATTGAAGATTAAATGGTGTGTTTATACGTAGCATGTTAACCTGTAGGTTTTTTGAAACAACTACTTTCATGATTTATGAAAAGAGAGTAGAAGTATATATATGTGGGGTACATACTCCTATTAAGAATGTGATGTCAGTAAGGGACATATGAGGTTCTTTTGCATGTTCTTTTTGTAGTAATGTAAATTTTTGGAAGTAGAGAATTGTGAATTGATGCGCTTCTTTAATTTGGTTTGTTTTAATTGCCCTTACCTTAGTATAGGGCTTCTTTACTAATATTTATTTTTCCTTTTTCTTTGCATGAACACTTGGAGTGACACAACTCTCCTTATACACACGTGGAGTCTTAATGTCAGACTCTCCATATTTCCTCATGGAGTTAATACAACACATGTTCGTAGAAAGTACCAGATAGCAACAAAACAAGTGAAACGCTTAGGGATGCCTATGGCATCTTTCATTTTTTTTTTATGTTATCATTTTTTTAACTTCTTTATGATTGATGATTTATTTTGGGGTTTATATTATATGAGATTTGGTAGATAGATATTATTTTGTGTACTGACATTTACTCTATTTAATAACAAATCGCGAATTGTATTTACATGATTCTTAAGAGCTTTTAAAATAAACAATTTGAATAAGTTAAAATATTAATAATGACCTTTTTTTGTTTGCCCATATCATTTTGGAAATACTTAACGTTCTTTGGCAGCATTTGGCCATAAAAAGCTTGCTTCTTTTTCCAATGTTCAAGTATGAATTTAGGTTTTCGAAAAATAGTCTTTGTAGCGTTTTTTGGCACACTGAACTCAAGTTTGACTCATTTAGTAATATTTTTGTATGTAAAAAATAGTTATGTGTTTTTTTAACTATGTATAAAAATATTAAATTCTCTACTTATATTTTATATTAACCTAAGTTTTATCGGTTAATCATATTTAATGGATCTTAAAGGGTGCTTTAATAACCTTCCCTATAAGATTAATTAGAACTCTTACCCATAGTCTTAAAGGTTAAGCAGATCATATAATTGGTGTCCTAGTTCACCTTTAAAATAATTAGGTGGCGACTCTCATTAATTAATTAAACCTTTCAAACTACCAATATGTTATACTCTAGTTTGACCCAGTTAAAATGGGGTATAATAGCTACTAGAAGTGAGAAGAAAGGGAAGAAAAATCAACCTAAAGAGCCACCGCAACCTACAAGGATCTTTCCTAGAAGGGCAGCTTCTACAACTACAAAATGATGATCAAGACTCTAATATGGAACATAAGGTCTGTTAAGATTCAATAGGCCTTTCAGAGGGTTATAAATATACAAAGGTAACATGGCTTCTTCATTATTGCACTCATGGAACCATTTCAAAAGAAGAGATTCATTCAGAACTATAGAAGAAGGCTAGTTATGGAAGCTGCAATTTCAAATGTGAATGGGAAAATTTGGTTGTTCTTTGATGCAGTGGTGGAATGGGATTTGTTGATTGATACTGAGCAACAAATGAAAATCAGAGTATACCATCAGGAACTTGGTATGTTTATTATGATAATCTTTGTATATGCTAAGTGTTGTGCTTTGGAAAGATTAGAATTATGGGATAATATTTATTACTTAGCTAGTGACATGGAGCTGCCATAGTTAGTGGGGGTGACTTCAATGTTGTGCTTGGAGAGGATGAGAAGATAGGTGGTCTCCCAGTTTATCTCCAGAGTATGAAGACTTTGCCTTTTGTGTTAATTCTAGTGGATTATTTGATCTAGGCTACAAAGGCAATCCTTTCACATGGTGGAATGGAAGGCCAAATGAGGAATGCATATTCAAAAGACTAAACAGAATTTTTCTGAATTTGCCTTTTCAAACTTTGTTACCCACAATAGAAGTGGAGCACCTTATTAGAACAGGCTCAGATCATGCTCCTTTATTGATGAGTTGTGGTGAAGAGGTTTGTTGCGCCCCCTCTTTCCTCGCGGAGATCGGGTTTATGACATTCGATTGGGACAACTCTTTCATTTTGGGAAAGGGCTTTGTGTTTTTTAGAGTCGTCACCTAACGATTTTTAAAGGTACATTAGGACACCAAAGGGGTTCATTTACAACTACGTTGTTAACCAGAGATAGGGTAAGGGCTTGAAATTATCCTAAGGGGAAGGTATTAGGCACCCCTTAGGATCCACAAGTGTGGTTCCCGGCCAAACAACTTTTGTGAATTTGTACAGCTTAGCAAACAAACAAATAAAGGCTCAAATAAGAAGGGATTTAAGTCTTAAGCATGCCGATGTTTGAAAAGAAATAGTAAAGAAGGTTAGATTTTGAAAAGGATTACGATCTAAGCATAGAAAGGGTATCCTAGATTTATATGGATCACATTAGTACAATACCCGGTAATCACTCCTCAAAGAGGGGCTAAACGTGGTATCAGCGACTGGTCATCATATCCATATTCTACCCTTTTTCCACCCTGTGAAAGTAACTAAATTGAGTGTTGGTGTCGACCTCTATTGCATGTTGTTACCCCTCCCTTCCTATTCGTCCCATAGGAATTTAGGGATTCTATCCTATAAGGGATATTCTAGGCAGACCCTAAGGTTTGAAGGAAAAACACTAAGGCGAACGATAAGAACATGTAGGACTGCAATTAAGGGGAAACACAGAAAAGCAGAGAAAAGGCACAAGTATACCTCCACAGGTAATGCAAATAGGCAGCACGACTCATACACAGTTAAGGTCTTTTGATTCAGATCCTAAAACATAGTATCTAAATGATAATAACAAAGACAGATTTATTGCATAACTCAGAGAGGAAGTCTTAATCAGTTTTTATCCTGTTGATAATTAAGAGGCCTACATAAATAGACATATTTCCAGTTTTAACAACTTTAAATACCTAAAGCTGGCCTAGGCGTAGGATGATGCTCAGTAATTACCCAGATTATTAAAGAAATTGTTGGAGTTGCTTTGCCTAAACATGTTGTACTTAGGTGTTACATCAAATGCAGAATTATCACTAGTTGTTTAGAGACATGGTAAAACAGTTTTAGGTCCTTTTTCATGCATTGGTAATTAGGCGGGGAATGAGTCCTAAAACATGATATCTAGTGCACAGGTAGGGATGCAGAATGATGCATATACAGAATCCTAAGCAGGATTTCTAAATGCACAATAATTACAGCATTAAGCATGATTTCAGAAGATGCAAGAGTGGCAGTTTATTTTAGTGTTGTTTACTCTAAACAGGATCTCTAAGTGTTCATGGCAGCATAGAGCATGATTGCAAAGTACTGGTTATTAACACATTTTATCGCAGGATTCTCTAAATGATATGATAGTGAGATGTACATGCTGAAAACAGTAAGTATAAGTCCTAGGGAACATGATCTCTAATGCATGAAATGAGTCCTAAGCATGGTCTCTATTGCGCAAGTAGGAATATAAACGTGATAACATGTTTTCTACAACTTTTAATAGCTAAAGCATACATAATCACCCCTTCCCTTTCCACTATCCATCCCCAGAGTAGTTTACAAGTAGTTATTACAGGCCATTAGCATAAATTACATAATTGAAATAAGAAAAAAAAGGAGTTATGCTATAGGGATCCTACTGATAGGACTAAAACCCCCATAATGCCTCAAATACCATTAGTTCACAGCCTTTCATATAATCCAGTTGTGTTAGAGTTCCCTAAGAATCTCAAAGAATCCCGGGGCAATGCTCACACCCATATTTCATAGCTAAGATAGAGTAAGTGCAGTGTGGAAAGGCCAGCTCTTGTGTGTCAAAGTTCAGAGGGAGATCAAGGGTCCCAAGGCAATGCTCACACAAGAGGGGCAGAACCTGATGTCTAAGAGTATAGTGGAAGTGCTTGACATAGTTTTGAAAGAGTTGAGTTGGAAAACAGTTTGAAAATGAGTAGATTGAAATAAGTTTTGGAGAACAAAAGATTTTGCTTCTAGTGAAAAAAGTGTTTGAAAGGGAAGAGGGTAAGGCAATCAAAAACTTAGAACCACATCAGCATGCATAGTGTAAGGAAGCAGTCACAAACAGGGAAAGGGGGAATTGGGGTGTGACGACCCGATTTCGGAGTCGTGATGGCGCCAGTAAAAATACGATTTTTAAACGAATTTATTGATAATACTAAGAGTCTGAAGTTTAAAAATAAAATTTAAATCTCCAACCCCGGATCCGGTGTCACTCATTCATGAGCTACTATAACATAAAGCAAGGAAAGGAAAAATTGACAACATATCTCAAAATAGATAACAACAGGTAGAATAAGAAAGAGAAGACGAGGTCGTGATCGCCACCTACTACCTCGACGACTCCAATGAAACTCTGACAGCTTCTCAATATCCACTACCGGGTCCCGGTGTACCTGGATCTGCACACAAGCTGCAAGGGGTAACGTGAGTACACCAACTGAGAAGTAACGAACCCAAACTATAGGCTGAGAGGTAGGGACGGGCAAAACCTCAGAATTTACAATAAACAATATACAAAATTTAGACATGCTAACAGTTTATCAGGATGAGTAAATATGCCAAGTATGCTAGTATACTCTACATGCCATCATAAAAATATATGTATAAAACCAGTACGGATATGCACCTAGCGCTCATAACCCTCACACAGCAGTCCACTCAGTACAGCATTATGGCTCTCAGGCCTAGGGAAAAGTCCATCCCGATGTACATAATCATTGGTGACCGTAGTCACTCCGTACTGAGGGGAAAAAAAAGCCAATCCAGCCCCACGGAGAAAGTCCATCTCCAGATTACAACACTCGGACAAGATCCATGTCCAGGGACGATCCATCCCTCACATAACATCCACTTCGTACACAATCCATGCCCAGGGAAAATCCATCCCTCAACATCAATGCGCTCACTTGGGGTGTAAAGACTCCGGAGGGGCCCTAGTGGCCCAAGCGCCATATCAAGCCAATGAAGGAATGATTTAAATATCGCTGCAGTGTGCAGTCTGTTCTCATAACTGTCTCAATAACAAGCTCTCGGCCTCACTCAGTCATTACTCTTCAGTCTCACTCACATGAATCACATGCATCCATCGCCCGAAACAATGATAAGTATGCATATAATTAACAATACTGATACTGATATATGAAATGATATGCTATAACAGGACTGAGTATATGAAATCAAATAATCACAAAATGAGACAGTAATGTACGACCACTCGGGTCTCGGCATTTACGGCGTGAAGCCTAGCATTTATACTTAACATGATTTCTAACAGGTTCACAATTACCACATTAACAGAAGCACGTATATCATCAGGGAATACTGATACTGAGATATGAAATGATATGCTATAATAGGACTGAGTATATGAAATCAAATAATCACAAAATGAGACAGTAATGTACGACCACTCAGGTCTCAGCATTTTCCGCGTGAAGCCTAGCATTTATACTTAACATGATTTCTAACAGGTTCACAATTACCACATTAACAGAAGCACATATATCATCAGGGAATAATCACTAAGCGGTGCCATGGGATAAGCCAGGACACAAATACTCGGTGCACGCCCCCACACCCGTCACTTGGCATGCGTGTCACCTCGATTATAGTCATAAATCATTTAGCTCGGGGTTTCGAACCCTCAGAACCAAGTTTGGAAATGTTACTTACCTCAAAACCGGCTAAAATACTAATCCGCAGTGCCTTTGCCTCTAAATTCGGCCTCTAAGTTCTCCAAATCTACCAAGTTCAGATTTGTATCATCAAATTATGCGTAAGGAATGAATTCCAATTGAAAAGTACCAAATTAGCTCAAAACCCGAAATTAACCAAAACCCGACCCCCGGACCCGCGTCCCAATACTCGACAAATTTTATACCAAAATGTTCTTCATCATCTCACAATTCCGTACATATAAAGAACGCTAAAATCAGAGTTTGTTTGACCCCTCGAATCGACCCCTAAAGGTCTCATAATCTAAAGCCCTAACTCCACCTTTTTCTACTGATTTTTGTGAATTTAACACTGATATTATGTTCCTTAATCACCTATAATCGAGTTGTAGGATCCAAAATACTTACCTCTACGAAGAATACTGATTTCCCTCTTCAAAATCGCCTCCAAGCTCTTTTCCCGTTCAAAAATGGTGTTAAAAGGTCTAATGGTCGCGGAGGGTTTTAATTTATACTTTTTGCCCAGGGGTTCCGCACCTGCGGCCTTATTAGCACACCTGCGGACCCGCACCTACGGTCCCAGGTGTGCACCTGTGTATTTGACTTAAAACCTCGATTTCCGCACCTGCGGTTACTTCTTCGCACCTGCGCTTCCGCAGGTGCGACCACTCGTCCGCACCTGCGACCCCTTCACGACCAATCAAATCCGCACCTACACAAGGTCTTCACACCTGCGGACCTCGCGCCTGCGGTCCTCCTTCCGCAGGTGCGACCACACCAGCAGTGGTGCAGCATCAGCAGGTTTGCTGCAAATTTCCAACTCCGAACTTCCCGTTAACCATCCGAAATCAATCCCGAGCCCCTCGGGACCCCAACCAAATATACCAACATATCATATATGATCATTAAAACTTAGTTGCACTCCCGAAACACTAAAAATAACATCAAAACACCAAAATCACATCAAATTCAAGCTTAAGAACTTTGAAATTTCTAAAATCCACCAACGATGCCGAAATTGTCCAAAACAACTCCGATTGACCTGAAATTTTGCAGACATATCCAAAATGACATTACGAACCTGTTGCAATTGTCGGAATTCCATTCCGACCCTGATAGTCTAATTTCCACTGCCGACCGAAAATTACCAAAACTAACTTTCGTGAATTCAAGCCTAATTCTACACCGGTCCTCACAAAAATATTCCGAACACACTCCTAAGTCTCAAATCGCCTAACGAAGCTATCCGATCAATAAATTCCATATTCCGAGGTCGTTTACCAATAAGTCAACTCCCGGTTGACTTTTCCAACCATAAGGCCAACTTAAGAGACTCAGTGTCTCATTTCTCACTACGACCACTCCGAACCCGAACTAACCGGCCTAACACATCATAATTAAGTTAATTAACACATCAAAAAGTTGAAATAGGGAAAATGGGGCTAATCTCACAGAACGACCGGCCGGGTCATTACACTCTCCCCTACTTAAACATATGTTCGTCCTCGAACGTGCCAAGAGGTGTTCTCCAACACCATCAAACTGCCACGCAGCCTACCATGCACATACTCGGGGGTGATCCCACGTCACCCTATCCTATATAGGTCCTATAGATAACACAGTTGAAATTTTGAAATCCAATCCTGACCCATAAACCTTAGAACCAAATTCCCACTTCTGAAATAATATACTAGATCAAAATTCCACAACTATAAACTGAACAAGTCTGAACATGCTGGATCAAGCCATATACGCACCCCAGATGAAATCACATAATACACCGCGTGACTCAAACACCCATAGCGATAACTCCTAATCACAATAGGTGCACAGAGCAACTCAATACCAGTACATAACCTCTTATCAAGAAATTCCTCGCTCTAACACTTTCATATACTGTCGATGATGACAGAAACACGTAGAAACTAACAACTATTCGTCCGATCAGTCACACATGAAGCTCCCCCTTCCAAAAAAGGAATTATAACAAATTTCTAAGCTGACTCCCGATATTTATCCTTCCAACTATGTTGTAGACAATTCTGACAATATTCATTCTAGGTCCAATGACCTCTTCTCATCCAACACGACCACTTTGATGACATGACGCATCAATATAATCCAAATCCATAACCTGTGCAACTCGTGCACTCAATAGTAATATCCCACGAACTCATATCATAGAAAAGATTCACACGAAAGGACTATTATGTCATTAACAATTACCATCACAACACCATGCTCATCGTAAAACCAAAACACACGAATCTGACACCGAGGATCATACCTTCACATAGCTCCGCTACAATGAGTGATCCCATCGAAACGCTGGTCCACATGAAATACTTCAAGCCGCCAATAGATATCATTTACTTAGTCATCTGAAACTGCCAATGATGCCTAAGAATTTTGACCTTTCTTCCAGAACTGAACCGTGAACTCACACATAAAAATCTCGACTCTACACAACGTACCGCATACACCATGCCATCCTATGATAAATATGGAAACTTTATAACCCCTTCCGAGCCACAAGAAACTACGTACCCAACTAGCCAAGAACTTACATTTGATCCCATCTAGAAGCAAAATCATTATACCTCTCATGCTCCTCACGCCAGTAGAAAATACACATCTCTAACCGTGGTAGAAACCATCAGGAACTATTCGAATCCCATTTGTACAACACCAAACCGTCAGAACAAAAAACTTCTGACTCAACCACGCTACGCAGGTCACCAACCCCCAAGAGCATTGCTAGGAAACACATGTAGAAACTCATTGCCTCATAAACACCCAAAGAACTAATCATATCCCTTACCATACCGATCTGACCCATCAGATCCATTCCCGAGAGTCATCCACTCTATACAAATCTTGATTAAACCGATCAAGTAGACAGAACGACTTGACCCTGTTTGCACAGCAACATACTAGGAAACTAATCTGCACACTTGAAGAAACAAGCAAATTCATACACTGCACCCACTACACCTTTTGCAATTATAGCTCAATCATTCAATAGAACTCACCTACTCGTAGAGTACATTATAGCTTGTATCGAAGAATTTCCATTACTCGAGTCATTCCCAGACTCTACCTCTACAGGTCATAACTGATTCACCAATATACCTCGAACAGAAACCAATGCAACAAAAAAAAATCATGCAATCAATTTATCATTAACAGACTCCCCCACTTGGCTCAAAGCCAACGATCAAAACAACATAAGAGGTCTTCCCATACACTCACGACTCGAGGCCATATGCCAACTCCAGACAGAAGTCAAATGCTCAACGGTTCTTGCTACATATCCAGCGAACCCCTTTTTGTCACAATCAAGCAATATAAACAGATCTCACTCTCAAATCACACTCACCACATAGTCATCTAGTCACCAAATCTCGTCAATAAGGACACCAACGGACATATAAGTCCCCAATACATGTGCTCACACAAATGAAATCTCGGCACTCAAGACACATAAAAAAATCCGGCCTCTAGTCCTCCAGACTGACCCCAAACATGCTAAAATCACCTCCCATTCATGGAAGTCACAAGCCATCGATGCACAGCTGAAACAGAGCGCTCACGTGCGCGTTTGAACATATGAAAGGAGTTAAAAGAATTACGCTTCAGGTTGAATCAATGGATTCTCATGACAAGAGTTCAAGAAGGTGAGATTTTTCCTAAAGGTTCTGCAGCCTCTCGAAGATAATTACAGACGTCCTCGTACCGATCCGCAAGACTTTACTAAACCTGCTCATGACTGGTGAGACCTATTTAACCTAGAGCTCTAATACCATCTTCTCACGATCCGATTTCGGAGTTGTGATGGTGCCTGTCGTGGAACCAGGCAAGTCGCCCCTTTGTTTCTAAGCTAAATTCAATTTTCAGTAAAAATACGATTTTTAAACGAATTTATTGATAATACTAAGAGTCTGAAGTTTAAAAACAATATTTGAAACAAAATTTAAATCTCCAACCCCGGATCCGGTGTCACTCAGTCATGATCTACTATAACATAAAGCAAGGAAAGGAGAAATGGACAACATAGTCTCAAAATAAATAAACACAGGTAGAATAAGAAAGAGAAGACGAGGTTGTGATCGCCAGCTGCTACCTCGACGTCTCCAATGAAACTCTGACAGTTGCTCAATATCCACTACCGGGTCCCGGTGTACCTGGATCTACACACAAGGTGCAGGGGGTAACGTGATTACACCAACTCAGAAGTTACGATCCCACACTATAGGCTGAGCGGTAGTGACGGACAAAACCTCAGAATTTACAATAAACAATATAAAGAATTTAGACATGCTAACAGTTTATCAGGATGAGTAAATATGCCAAGTATGCCAGTATACTCTACATCCCATCATAAAAATATATGTATAAAATCAGTACGGATATGCACCTAGCGCTCATAACCCCCACACAGCAGCCCACTCAGTACCGTATATGGCTCTCAGGCCTAGGGAAAAGTCCATCCCGGAATGTACATAATCATTGGTGACTGTAGTCACTCCGTACTGTGGGGAAAAAAGTCAATCTAGCCCCACGGAGAAAGTCCATCTCCAGATTACAATACTCGGACAAGATCCATGTCCAGGGATGATCCATCCCACACATAACATCCACTTTGGACACCATCCATGCTCAGGGAAAATCCATTCCTCAACATTAATGCGCTCATTGCGGGTGTAAAGACTCCGGAGGGGCCCTAGTAACCCAAGCGCCATATCAAGCCAACGAAGGCATACTTTAAATATCGCTACAGTGTGCAGTCTGTTCTCATAACTGCCTCAATAACAAGCTCTCGGCCTCACTCAGTCATTACTCGTCAGTCTCACTCACATAGATCACAGATGCATCCATCGCCCCGAAACAATGATAAGTATGCATATAATTAACAATACTGAGACAGAGATATGAAGTGATATGCTATAACAAGACTGAGTATATGAAATCAAATAATCACAAAATGAGACAGTAATTTACGACCACTCGGGTCTCAGCATTTTTAGCGTGAAGCCTAGAATTTATACTTAACATGATTTCTAACAGGTTCACAATCACCACATTAACAGAAGCACAGATATCATCAGGGAATAATCACTAAGCGGTTCCATGGGATAAGCCAGGCTACAAATACTCAGTGCACGTCCGCACGCCTGTCACTTGGTATCCGTGTCACCTCGATTATAGTCAAAAATCATTTAGCTCGGGGTGTCGAACCCTCAGAACCAAGTTTGGAAATGTTACTTACCTCAAAACCGGCTAAAATACTATTCCGCAGTGCCTTTGCCTCTAAATTCGGCCTCTGAGTGTTCCAAATCTACCAAGTTCAGATTTGTATCATCAAATTATTCTTAAGGAATGGATTCCAATTGAAAAGTACGAAATTAGCTCAAAACCCGACCCCCGGGCCCGCGTCCCAAAACTCGACAAATTTTATACCAAAATGTTCTTCATCATCTCACGATTTCGTACATATAAATAACGCTAAAATCGAAGTTCGTTTAACCCCTCGAATCGACCCCTGAAGGTCTCATAATCTAAAGCCCTAACTCCACCTTTTTCTATTGATTTTCATGAATTTAACACTGATATTATGTTCCTTAATCACTTATAATCGATTTTTAGGGTCCAAAATACTTACCTCCACGAAGAACACTGATTTCCCCTCTTCAAAATCGCCTCCAAGCTCTTTTCCCGTTCAAAAATGGTGTTAAAAGGTCTAATGGTCGCGGAGGGTTTTAATTTATACTTTCTGTTAGGGGTTTCGCACCTGCGGTTTTATTAACGCGCCTGCGGTCCCAGGTGCGCACATGCACATATGACTTAAAGCCTCAATTTCTGCACCTGCGGCTGCTTCTTCGCACCTGCGCTTCCGCAGGTGCGACCACTCGTCCGCACCTGCGACCCCTTCACGACCAGTCAAATCCGCACCTGCGCAAGGTCTTCGCACCTGCGGACAGTGGTGCTCCAGCAGCAGATTTGCTGCATAATTCCAACTTCGAACTTCCCGTTAACCATCCGAAATCAATCTCGAGCCCCTTGGGACCCCAACCAAATATACCAACATATCATTTATGATCATTCAAACTTAGTTGCACTCCCGAAACACTAAAAATGAAATCAAAACACCAAAATCACATCAAATTCAAGCTTAAGAACTTTGAAATTTCTAAAATCCACCAATGATGCCGAAACTATCCAAACAACTCCGATTGACCTGAAATTTTGGAGACATATCCAAATGACATTACGAACCTGTTCCAACTATCGGAATTCCATTCCGACCCCGATAGCCTATTTTCCATTGTCGACTGGAAATTACCAAAACTAACTTTCGCCAATTCAAGCCTAATTCTACATCGGTCCTCATAAAAATATTCTGAACACACTCCTAAGTTCCAAATCGCCTAACGAAGCTATCCGAGCCATTTCTCACTACGACCACTCTGAACCCGAACCAACCGGCCCAACACATCATAATTAAGTTAATTAACACATGAAAAAGCTGAAACAGGGAAAATGGGGCTAATCTCATGGAACGACTGGCCGGGTCGTTATATGGGGACAAGTAGTTCATATGTGAAAGCATATCGGCACATAGGTTAACATCAGAGAAGTACTACAGAACTTAAATAGCCATAGCAATAGTCTATCACAAAGTGTTCATGCCAGGAGATTAACAACATTAGATTGAGGGGTGTTGAACAGAGTTACACATTAGGTCCAGGGAAAGGGTTCAGGATTACATAGTAACTAGGGGTCATTAGTACATGCTTATAGTGTTAGGAATCAGGGGTAAGGCAAAATTGTAGTGGAAACATGTAAGAGAGAGAGAAATAGACATGTTAAACTAAGGGGAAAAGGGGAGATCACATAGACAGAACAGGCATGCTAATTGCAAGGTAAACAGCAGAACCACAAGTAGAAACATAAGAGAAATACAAGGAATCGTAATACAAATAGAAACATATTGTTTTGGATGTAGTAAACTTAAACTGAAAACATAGCAGTTGAATGAAAGAATGAGTGCAAAGTGGAGAGCAATAAAGTGAAGAGAAGTAGAGCATTAGTGTGTAGAGCAATAGAACAGTATAATCACTTAGTCTTGGCTTTCAGCCGACTGATTAGAAAGTAAACAGCAAGAGAAACAAGAGAGTATGTGTGTGTAAGAGAGTTCAGAATAGTGTATTGTTTGTGTCTGTGTTAAGGAGAGAGTAGAGGTATTTATAGTTTTGAGAATAGGCAGAAATAAGGTAACAAATAATAGTTCACCACAATCATGGAAGTAGACACCAATTAGGATCAAATTAAGGCTAAGACTTCCTTGAATTAAGGAGTCATGATTTAAACGTCAATCAACAGTAATAAACAAGGAAAGAAATCACTGAAAAGATGATGTTATCATATAAGTAGTAAAAGTATATAGCATGTGATTAAGATTAGATGCAGAATATCCTAATAAAGGAAAGTGCATATGTGAATCAATTTGACAGCCTTATTCATAGGAATAAGGCAGGGCACAGTTTAATTCCGAAAAACAGTAAGAGAATCCTCGAATGAGGTCCTAATCACAGGGAATCAGTACCAATCAAGGAGAATATCACACACATAAGGAATACTCGAAATCAGAATATTGTGTAAAAATCAATAAAGTACTAATCACAATTATTTAGAGTTTCAAAAATGGTAAAGCAGTACTGGAATAACACATATTAAGCAGGGTCAGGAACCCTAATCACGCAAATAAGGGATTCTCATAGGAATCATTAGGGATTTAGCATAATAGACAGAATACGAAACATCAGAAAACCCTAACGGCAAGCAAATAACACCAGGAATCACAAAGTATATATGAAAGCAAAGTAGTCATGCTAGAACAGGTAAACATTATTGCAAATAAACTCAGACTCATAGATTGACCGAGAACTTTGGGGTTTTTTAACAAAAATGAATCAGACAAGATGGGGTAAAACTCACATAATGTTTAAACACGGTAGAATCATAAAATAATGCTGAGAAACCAGAAAAAGAACAGTTTTGAAAGGGATTTTGGAAACCCTAGTTCGAAAACCGGAAAATCATTTAGGAACCTGAAGAGTCTTTAAAGAAAACATGGAAAGAAATCATAATAGGTATAGATCTATTACAGATCTAAAAGGATCAGAAGATTTAAAGAAATAGGGTTTCGAAGAGAACCCAGAAAAAGATAAAAAAAAGCCTTAAAATGTTACTGGCTTTATCCCAAAGGTCATAGATCTTACTCAGATGGCCGGAGGTGGCTAGAAATGGCATGAGAACTCATGGGGTGAGTGAACCGCCTTTTGGCTCCTCTGAGGGCCTCAAGATGGTGATACCCGGCGTAAAGGGAGAGCCATAGGCTGGGGGTGGTGGTGAGACCACCATGGTTACTGGCAAAGCAATAGCAGGTGAGAGCTTAGGTTAGAAGAGAGTTGAGAGAGATGAGAGCATCTGAAAGCGGCGGGGGTTTTGGAATGAACAAGGTTAGGGGTCTTTAGGAATTAAAAAAGGTAATGGTTATTTCGACCGTTGATCTGGGAGATTAACGGTCAGGATTAGACCGGGTAAATGGGTTCCGGGTTTGGGTAGGAGTTTATAAGATCTGGGTCGGGTAATTGGGTAGGAAATTGGTTTAGGAGTGGGCTCAATTTGGGCTATAATTTGAAAGCCAAATTTGGTTATGATTTAAATAGCCAATTTCCCTATTTTGATTTTAATAAAATAATAAATAATTTTTTTGAGGATAATTTTCTATATCAAAATGATTAAAAATGTATAATTACCATTTTAAAAATATAGAGGCTAATTTCACATATATAAGATATAATTATACATTAAAATGGGCTAATATTGCAATTATATGCAATTTAGCTTGATAAATACCAAATATAATTATAAAAATGCATAAAAAATTATATTAATTAAATTTGGGCATAAGTATATAAGTTAAATGAATAAATCATCATAACAATAATTTTGGAAATAATTATTGGATTTTATGAATAAAAAGGGGAGAAAATAAATCAATTTAAACCCTTAAAATTATTAAAAACCTTTTGTATGCTTATATATGCATATATATGGTATTTTGAAGGTATTTATTCATGTTAAAAAATATAGGAAAAATTGGGTATCAACAGCTGCCCCTCTTTACCCGGGAAGGATGAAAGAGTTGTCGGGTAAAGATAGGATGGCCAATTTTGACCGAGCGAAACGGTTTGGAACGATTTAGGTCGCGCCCTGGTTTCTGAGCTAATTACATATCCCTGGTTTTAGAGGAATCAGGTCGTATGTAGTTCAGGAGTCATCGGCGAAGTATACCGATGAAGTTTTACAATAACGGACGCAACATATAGGGTTAGGTGCACAAACGGCTTACGGGAATGGTTAGGAAAATCGAAGCAGGACCGCTCCTGCTAGGATAGTCGTTGCTCGCCGGATTACCTGCAAATAAGTAATACCAGCATATATTGTGCGTAAATTTAAACATGATGCAAGTTCCTGTTGGACTATGAAGGTTGTCTTCGGACATTTAAGAATGATGTCCTGGGATATGAATTGCTCTATGCAGGATTCGCAGACCATGAAGTGATGTTCTCGGGACATGAGGATGGTGCCTCCGAACCATGACGCATTTGAATAATGATATGCAAAATTGAGAGAGATCCTCCGGCCATGACATGATGTTCTCGGGCCATGAAAATGGTGCCTCCGAACGATGACGCATTTGGATGAGTTGTCAATATTTCAGANAATAATTATATCCAAAGGTTGAAAGAGATCCTCAGGCCATGGCATGGTGTTATCGGGCCATGAAAATGGTGCCTCCGAACGATGACGCCTTTGGATAAGTTGGCGATATTTCATCCCATGGAAATGCAATAGTATGATGCCGACAAGACAGAGCTTAGTCTTGCGAATTGAAAGGCGGAGCTTAGCCCGTAGAAAAAGCAAAATAAATAGTGCTTGAGATAGTGTTTGAAGAAAAAGTAAATTGGAGGCAGAGCTTAGCCTTGAAAGGCAGAAAAGTAGCCTTATGCAAGTGGAAGGCAGAATGGTAACCTTATGCAAAAAATGCAGATGGAGATAGCGTTTAGTCTCGGAAGGCCGAAAGGTAGCCTTATGCAATGCAGATGGAGACAGTGCTTAGTCTCGGAAGGAAGAATGGTAGCCTTGTGCAATGATGTAGGTGGAGGCAGAGCTTAGCCTCGAAAGGCCGAAAAGTAGCCTTATGCAAGTGGAAGGCAGAATGGTAGCCTTATGCAAAGATGCAAATGCAGATGCAGACAGTGCTTAGTCTCGGAAGGTAGAATGGTAGCCTTATGCAAAGAAATAAAATGACAGTAGGAATTCTTAGCTGGTGATGAATTGTGGCATTGTGATTATTGAGAGAATTGTGACTATGCAGCATTGAGGCATGTGCGAATGTCGGCAAGTGCAGCAGTTTTGGGAGTCGTATTTTGGAGAACGTTTGTCCCCTGGGCAGATAGTTCGTTTAGGTATTTTTCAACCTTAGTGCCTGCAACCAAAGAAAGATCATGAGTTCTATAAACGGGAGAGTTAGTTCGTATACCTGCTGGCTTTTCTCAACTTGCTGGGCTCGATTTGATGATATTGTCTGTATTATTGGGGTAGCGTTGCTAAACAAAGCTGTTTCAAAAACAAACATGCATGATTTTGTAAAAGCATAATGTATAAAAAATAATTTTGGGATACACCAACGACCTTGACACGGCTCGGGACATTGCAACCTCTCCTGCTACGGAATTTTGAGGATCCTCCTCAAAATTCTGCCCCAGGTTGATGGGTGAATGCTTCTGGCTGTTGCTCGTGCGGCAATTGGCTAATCTTGCTCCTCAAAATTCTGCCCCAGTTTCCAATTGCGGGAAAAAATGAATTTTTTATTGAATTGTGACCGAACCCATAGGGCTGCCTACGTATCCCCTCTTAAATGGGAATCAGGTCAGGCGTAGTTCAATTTACATCATTGAGAAAGCATAAAGATTACACATAGTAGCGTGCTGCATCTGAATTGATTGGCTTTGGCCAGACTTCACCATCCATTTCTGCGAGTATAAGTGCTCCTCCTGTCAGTACCCGGTGAACTATGTACGGACCCTGCCAATTGGGAGAGAATTTCCCTTTGGCTTCGTCTTGATGTGGAAAGATCTATTTCAGCACCAGCTGCCCTGGTATGAACTGTCTAAGCTTAACTCTCTTGTTGAAGGCTCGGGTCATTCTGTTCTGATAGAGTTGACCATGACAGACTGCATTCATTCTTTTTCTGTCTATGAGGGCTAGTTGCTCATAACGGCTCTTTACCCATTCTGCGTCGCTGAGCTCAGCTTCTTGTATAATTCTTAGAGATGGAATCTTGACTTCGGCAGGAATAACAGCCTTAGTACCATAAACTAGCATATAGGGAGTTGNCAAATGATAACTTCTCGTGCCACTGCTTGTGCCTTTCTATCATCTTTCTTAGTATCTTCTTGATGTTTTTGTTGGCGGCTTCTACAGCTCCATTCATCTGAGGTCTGTAAGTTGTGGAATTCTTGTGTTTGATCTAAATCCTCGCACATAGCTTTCATGAGGTCACTGTTGATATTGGAACCATTGTCGGTGATGATTGACTCAGGAATCCCGAATCGACAAACAATGCGGTCGCGGACAAAGTCTGCCACGACTTTCTTAGTCACTGCTTTGTAGGATGCTGCTTCGACCCATTTGGTGAAATAGTCGATGGCTACCAGAATGAACCTGTGTCCGTTGGAGGCGGCAGGCTCGGTTGGTCCAATAATGTCCATGCCCCAAGCGGCGAACGGCCATGTGGAGCTTGTTGCGTTGAGCTTGTTTGGAGGTATCTTTATCATATATGCGTGTATCTGTCAACGGTGGCATTTACGAACATACTGGATGCAGTCTGTTTCCATAGTCATCCAAAAGTAACCACCTCGGAGTATCTTCTTTGCCAGAACAAAACCGTTCATATGGGGGCCACAGGTCCCAGCATGAATCTCCTCTAGCAGCTTGGATGCTTCCTTTGCATTGACACAACNAATTCTTGTGTTTGATCTTGAAAGCCTCGCACATAGCTTTCATCAAGTCACTGTTGATATTGGAACCATTGTCGGTGATGATTGACTCAGGAATCCCGAATCGACAAACAATGCGGTCGCGGACAAAGTCTGCCACGACTTTCTTAGTCACTGCTTTGTAGGATGCTGCTTCGACCCATTTGGTGAAATAGTCGATGGCTACCAGAATGAACCTGTGTCCGTTGGAGGCGGCAGGCTCGGTTGGTCCAATAATGTCCATGCCCCAAGCGGCGAACGGCCATGTGGAGCTTGTTGCGTTGAGCTTGTTTGGAGGTATCTTTATCATATATGCGTGTATCTGTCAACGGTGGCATTTACGAACATACTGGATGCAGTCTGTTTCCATAGTCATCCAAAAGTAACCACCTCGGAGTATCTTCTTTGCCAGAACAAAACCGTTCATATGGGGGCCACAGGTCCCAGCATGAATCTCCTCTAGCAGCTTGGATGCTTCCTTTGCATTGACACAACGTAATAATCCCAAATCAGGAGTCCTCCTATATAGGATTCCTCCGCTGTGAAAGAAGTTGTTGGATAGTCTTCGAAGTGTGTGTTTCTGAATGGGATTCGCAAGCTCTGGGTAATCTCCCTTTGCCAAATACTCTTTGATGTCATGAAACCAAGAATTTATGTCTGCTTCCTCTTCAACATGGGCACAATAGGCTAGCTGATTATGGATCTTTATGGGAATAGTATCAATGAAATTCTTGTACGGGTGTTGGATCATTGAGAACAAAGTAGCCAATGCATCGGCGAACTCATTCTGGATTCTGGGGACATGCCGCAATTCCGTCTTTGTGAACCTCTTTCTTAATTCCTGTACATGGTGCAAATACGGCAGTATCTTGGAATTATTGGTAGCACACTCTCCTTGTACCTGATGTACCAGTAAATCTAAGTCACCAATCACTAACAGCTCCTGGACGTTCATGTCAATGGACATGTTAAGCCCTATGATACAGGCTTCATACTCTTCCATGTTGTTGGTGCAGGGGAATCTGAGTTTGGAAGATACCGGATATTGCTGACCGGTTTCTGATATTAGGACTGCTCCAATGCTAATTCCTTTGAAGTTCGCCGCTCCATCGAAGAACATTCTCCAACCGTCATAGGATTCTGCAAAGTCTTCTCCTATGAATGATACCTCATCATCAGGAAAATACATTTTCAGAGGTTCGTATTCTCCGTCTACAGGGTTCTCAACAAGATGGTCTGCCAGTGCTTGTCCCTTGACCGCTTTCTGAGTCACATAGATAATATCAAACTCACTTAGCAGGATTTAGCACTTGGCTAGCTTGCCAGTGGGCATGGGCTTCTGAAAGATGTACTTCAATGGGTCCATCCTCGATATGAGATACGTTGTGTAGTCACAGAAGTAATGCCTCAGCTTCTGGGCTACCCAAGTCAAAGCACAACAAGTGCGTTCCAATAGAGAATATCTGGCCTCGTACGGAGTGAACTTCTTGCTAAGATAATAAATGGCTTGCTCCTTTCTTCTTGTTTCATAGTGATGCCCCAGAACGCAGCCGAAAGCTCCATCTAACACTACAAGGTAGAGTAACAGAGGTCTACCTGGCTCGGGCGGTACCAAGACTGGTGGTGTTGACAGGTATGCCTTGATTTTGTCAAAAGCCTTTTGACCATCATCGGTCCACTTTGTTGCCACATCCTTCTTGAGCATCTTGAAGATCGGCTCACAGATAACTGTAGAATGTGCTATGAATCGGCTGATCTAACTAAGTCTCACCAAGAAACTCATCACATCTTTCTTGTTCCTTGGCGATGGTAGTTCTTGAATGGATTTGACATTTTATGGATCCAATTCTATCCCTCGACGTTTGACAATGAATCCGAGCAACTTTCCAGCAGGAACCCCAAATGCACATTTCGCGGGTTTTAGCTTCAGATTGTATCTCCGCAACCTTTTGAAGAACTTCCTCAAATATTCCATATGGTCAGTGGATTTCCTAGACTTGATAATTACATCATCCATGTATACCTCGATCTCCTTGTGGATCATGTCGTGGAAGATGGTGGTCATAGCCCTCATATAGGTGGCCCCTGCATTCTTCAGGCTGAATGGCATCATCTAATAATAGTACACTCCCCATGGCGTAATAAAATCCATTTTCTCAGCATCTTCCTCATCCATCTAAATCTGATGATAACCAGCGAAGCAATCCACGAATGATTGCAGTTCATGCTTGGCACAATTGTCAATCAGGATATGTATATTTGGCAAAGGGAAGTCGTCTTTCGGACTAGCTCGGTTGAAATCCTAGTAGTCCACACAGACTCTGACCTTCCCATCCTTCTTTGGTACGGGCACAATGTTGGCTAACCATGTAGGGTACTCAACTACCCTGAGAACCTTGGCATTGATCTGCTTGGTGACTTCTTCTTTGATTTTCAAACTCATGTCGGGTTTGTCCTGAGCTTTTGTTTTACCGGTGGACACATTGGATTGGTTGGCAATTTGTGGGCCACAATATACGTACTTAGACCAGTCATGTCGTCATATGACCAGGCGAATATGTCCTCATACTCCTTTAGAAATTTTGTATTCTTTCTTTTCTGACGGCGACAAATGAATGTTGATTCGTGTTTCCTTGATGTTTTCTGAATCTCCCAGGTTGATGATTTCAGTCTCGTCCAGGTTGGACTTAGGTCTGTTTTCAAAATTCTCAACTTCTTTGACAATCTCGTCAGGTATGTCATCTTCTTCTGAATCTACGTATGTTTGTTGCGTTGTCTCGTTGCATGTCACAGTCATCGGTTCATCAAGACAGGTAATAGTAATGATGTATAGGTAAAGCAATGAGAGAAAAATGATAACAATAAATATTGATTCGTAAGAAAAATTTAAAAATGCTTTTGATAAACTGAACGATTGTTTTGAACATTGAAGATCTTATTGCAGAAATTAAAATGCGAAAAAGGAAATCATGTTGTAAAGAAAATAGTGAATAATGCTTGTTTTAGCCTTGCTACCCCGAGGCTCGTCGGGCTTTGGTTGTCCTGACAGTCCAATTCTTGAGGTACGTCCCTCGGCTCACAGCATGTATAGAAGGGCCTTCCTCCCCCTCCTCCTCAAAAATAACACAGCAATCCATATCATTGTCCTCCAGAAACAAGTTCCTCATTGCTGCAAGTGCTTCTTCTTCGTCTGATCCATAAATAACGTTGGCCTGTTGGAAGGTCTGCTCCAGATGCGGTATTGGTTGCTCCAAAGGGTAATAAGGACCGCGTCATGGTGGCAACCAGTTTTTGAATTCTTCCCAAGTGTATTCGTACCCCAAACCGAAAGTGGTGTCGTGCTTCTTGAGTTTGATAGGTTTAGAGATCCCCTGAATTTTCTTGCCAAGCCCTTTACCTGGCTTGTACCCTCGCCAGTTCATCATACTTGCGATCTTTCTATCCCACCATTTGTCTTTGTCGATAGTGTTGACCCGTTCAATGTGGTGGTAAGTTTCTCCACCCAGCTTCATTCTTCCTTCAATCACCGGAATAGTATGGCGACTGTAAATAGGGTTGCTACCATCACCATGAATAATCACCTCTTGGTGGTTCCACTCGAACTTCACTTCCTGATGTAGCGTTGATGCTACGTCCCCAGCAGCATGGATCCAGGGTCGTCCCAATAATAGATTGTAGGACGCTGGCACATCTATCACTTGGAAGTCCACCTCGAACCAGGTTGGCCCCATTTGCAGGCATAGGATAATCTCACCAATGGTGGACCTCTGAGATCCATCGAAGGCCTTCGAGCGTTATCAACGGATAGATGTTAAGGCTGGATCCCCCATCGATTAGGATTCTGGTGATGAAATAATCTTCACATTGCACAGTTATGTGCAGTGTTTTCTTGTGGCCCAGCCCTTCAGGAGGCAGCTCGTCCTCATGGAAAGTAATCTTGTGACTTTCCAACACTTGGCCCACCATATAAGCCATTTCTCCACTATTGATGTTATTTGGAACATAGGCTTCATTCAACACCTTCAATAAAGCATTCATGTGCGTCTCGGAATTCTGCAACAAAGAGAGGATAGATATTTACGCTGACGTTTTGTTCAACTGGTGGATGATTGAATACTCCTTGGCATGTACTTTCCTCCAAAGGTCGTTCGGACCTGTCTCGATGATGGGAGGCCGATTGGAAGCCTGCCTGCTGGATTCAGCCAGATGTTAAGGGTATAGACTCTACCAGTTCTTGTCATATCCAGCGCTGCAACAGCTTCTTCAGTCTTGTCTTTGCCTTTCCTTCTTGCCTCGGCTGTTTAGTCCCATGGTACAACATCTGTATAGAAAGGTGGTGTGGTCGATATCGCCACCGTGATTGGCGCAGCTACCCTCACTTCGAATGGAACAGGTGCCTGGGGTGGCAAGACTGCAACCTCAAATGGTGCGGGTGCATTTGCCGGAGACACAAATTCAACTTCAATTGATATTGGTGTCTTTGCAGGTGACACTGCTTGAAACTCAAGAGGCATGAACATATTTACCTCAGCATCCTCAGACGGTTGAATCTGGACTATGATCGGGTTGAGAGCGACTGCAGGTTTCTTTGGATCATCGCCTTCTGCGATTAACCCGATTGATCCAATGGGGTCCCAATCATCTTCTATTTCAATCAAGTGGATGCCTCCACCCTTATGGTCCAGAAGAGGATTGTTGCGGACGTTTGGAGTTGATTCCTTTGCCACAAAGACTTTGTTGTCAATCAGGGATTGTATCTTGTCCTTCAAAGAGCGGCACTCATCGATGGTGTGCCCCTTAATTCCGGAGTGGAATGCACAGGACTTGTTTTGGTTGACCCATTGAGAAGGATTCTCAGGGGTTGCAGCAGGGATAGGGGTGACATAACCAGCAGCTTTGAGCTTCTCATACAGCTGGTTGATGGGTTCAGCGAGGGCGGTATATAGTTTTGGAGGTCTGCGATCAAAATTAGTATGAGGTCTAGGGAAGTTTTGACGGGTATGGGGTGATTGGTAATGAGATGGTTGGGAATTGTAAGTGTGGAGACAGGAGCGGGTTGTGAGTATCTGGGTGAAGCATGTTGATATGTCTGTGGTGGAGGTGATTGATAAGTTGGTGGTGGAGCTTGGTATGAGGGTGCTTGGTAATTTGGGGTTGGTTTATATGTGAGTGGAGGTGTTGGGTAAGTTTGGTATTTGAGTGGGGATTTGGTTCTTGGTGCAACCATCACGGCTCCCACGTCTCTTTTCTTATACACACCACCAGACTGCAAATCCTTGTTTGTAGCTTGCAATGCTTCAAAATTTGTGACCATACCGCTCTTGATACCTTCTTCAATCCGTTCACCTAATTTTATAATGTCGGAGAACTTGTGGTTCTCAATCATCATCAATCGTTCATAGTACTGCGGGTTCTGGGCCTGGACAAAGAACTTGTTCATCTGCTCCTCTTTCTAAGGCGGGTCTGACCTTGGCAGCTTCGGACCTCCACCGAGTATCATACTCACGAAATGTCTCTGTGGGCTTCTTTTTCAAATTCTGAATATAGAACACGTCTGGAGCGTTCTCTGTGATGAACCTGAATCTGTCCATAAAATCAGATGCCATTCTCACCCAATTCAACCATTTCTTGGGATCTTAGCTAATGTACCAAGACAATGCATCTCCTTTCAAGCTCCTCATGAACAGCTGCATGCGGTTCCTTTCATCCTTCCCTATTCCAACCAGCTTGTCACAATAAGTTCTCGGGTGGACCCTTGTATCACCTATACCATCAAACATTTCAAATTTAGGAGGTTTATATCCCTCGGGCAGTTCGACATCGGGCTGTATGAATAGGTCTTCATAGTTCAACCCTTCCAATCCCTTGATTCCTTCGACGCCTTGAACCCAGCTGGTCAGCTTCCTAAGTTCTTCGGCCAAGTTCTTGATAAGCAGATCCTTTTCATCAGACTCAGGTGTGTATGTGATAGGGGAGTGGAGTGTGGAATGGTCTCCACACAGATGGGATTGTTATGGTGGCCTGGAGCATGAGTGTGGAAATGGTCATTTGTGGAGTTCTGAGGTTCTGGGATAAGCAGTGGGATGTTGTTTGGAGTATGGCAGGCATTGCAGTGTGCTGGAAGAGTTTGGTTCTTTGGTGGGGTGGTGGGATGATTTTGCTGCTTTGGGATGTTTTGAGGAGGTGTAGGATTCTGGATGTTGACATCTGGGACGTTGAGGGAGAATAACAGGTTTGCCAGATTTCGAACTTGATCAAGCTCTTCTTGGAATTTTAACAAATTCTGTTCGAGCTGCGACACAGTTTCATTCTAAATCCAAACACCCTGGCCATCAGTGGCTTCTACCCTTTCAACCACATTCTCATTTATGTTGTTTCCTGAATCTTCCATCTTCTTTTTGCCTTTGTTCTTGCCTTTGGGAGAACTAGGAGAAGAAGAGGGTGGAAGGCCCCTGGATCTTGTAAGATAGGATGATGATGCCAGAGTGCATGAACTAACCTTTGGGGAGGGGAATAAATAAATAAAGAAAAATAAAAACAAAAAGTAGCCAAGTCAGTGAGGATTATGAGAAGTATTGCGGTATTTAAACACATAGTGCGGGAATGTAAAGTGCGTCCTAATTTGGGGACCTCTTTTGTGCCCGAGGTAGACCTAGCGACAAATTGATTTCGAGAACTTAAGATGCTAAATGCCTCATTTTATTGATAAGAAAATAGAAGAATCCCAAAATGATACTAAATAAACAGGAAGTAAAGGTCACTAATGGCCATTGGCCTTATTACATTAATAAGTAAAAGAAAGACATTCCTAACTACTTGGTCCCAGAAGGACCTTCCCCAGACTCGGCATTCTTGCTTCCCTCATACAGCTCCCCCAACTCGCGAAGCCCCAGCAACAGGTATGCTCTGGCTAGATGTCCTCCGTCGGTCCCTCCAGCCTTTTGATAGTCTTCAATCCTTTTTAGAAATTTTTTCTCCAGCTCCACTATGCCTCGCTCCAAATACCCTAACCTTTTGTTGGTGCTGATAGCCATATCCTTCCATTCCTCGATCAGTTTATTGTTAGAATCATGTATTTCTCGGTGCTCATCCTCACACTCACGGATCCTCTTGCGCAGCTGGTTGTTTTTGACTTGTGCCTCGGCCTTTTCATTTATAACCATGTGGCCCTAACGAACCCTGGCTCGCTCAGACCACCCCAATTTTCTGCCAACCAACCAGGATAGAAAAGGGTACAACTGGCATGGTATCTGTCTGGATCGATGGTGTCCTTCTCCATTACAATCTTGCAGTGCCACATGTGCTGGGCTTGGCACTTGTGAGGACTATCGTCATTTTGGAAGCCAGCTCGAAGATGGCTCATCTTGTCGACCCTGGGCATGACTTGATTCATACCCGCTTGCCTCATAACTCGAAGAAGGACATAAGGGTATGTTCCTCTTAGACCAATTAGTATTAGGAACGGTGCATCTCTGGAACGGGCGATGAACTCCTTTGTCGGAAACCACTCGAACATCCACTGTACTTGTTCTTCAGTCAAATTACCAAAGAGCTCGACCCATCCTTTGGCATTCTCAGGCTGAGCAAACATGTCGGGGATGTAATTCATTCGCTTTGGATGGTGGAAAGAGATGTGGTCATCCCAAACTCTTCGATGAACTTCTTGTCAGTACTCGTCCTTTCGGAGATGTTCCATGAGCCAAAGCTGAAGTAGTAGATTGCAGCCTTCGAAGTGCCTTGCCCCTC
>ML395602.1:576-28112 GCA_005239525.1 Nicotiana knightiana | reverse complement strand
GTCACTTTAAGTGGAAAAACTCCCGTACCCCCTTTGGGGCGTATAAAAAGGAGGTGTGACAGGGGGTCCATAGGACCAGCTTCTTCCACTCTTGGAGTTTGCATATAATAATAGTCACCACTCGAGTATTCAGATGGCTCCATATGAGGCTTTGTATGGGAGGAGGTGTAGATCCCTGGTTGCTTGGTTTGAGACTAGTGAGGCCAGGCTTTTGGGTACGTATTTGATACAGGATGCTTTAGATAAGATGAAGTTGATTCAGGAGTGGCTTCGGACAGTGCAGTCGAGGCAGAAGAGTTATGTGGACCGGAAGGTCCAGGATGTATCTCACATGGCTGTAGAGAAGGTCTTGCTGAAGGTGTCACCCATGAAGGGTGTTATGCGGTTTGGGAAGAGGGGAAAGTGGAGTCCCCGGTTCATTGGGCCTTTTGAGGTGCTTTAGAGGGTTGGAGAGGTGGCTTATAGACTTTCTTTGCCACCCAGCTTATCGAGTGTTCATCCGATATTTCATGTTTCCATGCTACGGAAGTATGTTGGTGACCCGTCTCATGTTTTGGACTTCCGTACGGTTCAGCTAGAGGATGATATGTCTTATGAGGTAGAGCTACTAGTCATTTTGGGTCGTCAGGTCATAAGGTTGAGGTCTAAGTTATAGTTTCAGTGAAGGTGCAGTGGAGAGGGCATCCGGTGGAGGAGGGCGCCTGGGAGATCGAGCGGGAGATGCGGAGCAGATATCCTCACTTATTTGAGACTCCAGGTATGTTTCTAGACCCGTTCGAGGACGAACGTTTGTTTAAGAGGGGGAGAATGTAACGACCCACCCGGTCGTTCTGAGAGTTTAGCCCCGTTTTCCCCATTTCAGCTTCATTTTGTGTTGTTTAGCTCATTTACGTTGTGATGGGTTGGTTGGCTCGGGTTAAGAATGGCTGTGGAAAGAAATGAGACACGTAGTCTCTTAAGTTAGTGATTTAGTTGGAAAAGTCAACCGGACGTTGACTTATAGGTAAATGATCTCGGAATGTGGTTTTTTTTTATCGGAAAGCTTGATTAGCTGATGTGGGACTTAGGAGTGTGTTCGAAATGTTATTCGGAGATCTGAAGTAGATTTAGGCTTTAATTGGCGAAATTGGATTATTGGAAATTTTTGGTGGGCAGTGGAAAATTAACTATCGGGGTCGAAATGAAATTCCGGAAGTTGGAATAGGTCTATAGGGTCATTTGGGATGTGTGTGAAAATTTTTAGGTCATTCGGACGTGGTTGTGTTGGTATCGGCATCGTTGGCGAATATCAGAATTTTGGAAATCCTTAGGCTTGAATTTTGGATTAATTCGGTGATTTGATGTTATTTTGGAAGTTCTGATGGTTCGACTAAGCTTGGGTGATGATGCAATACATGTTGGTATATTTGGTTGGGGGCCCGAGGGGCTCAGGGGGATTTCGGGCTGTAATCGGGAGGTTTAAACTTGGAAAAATGCAGCAAAGCTGCTGCTGGTGCATGGCTTCTGGTGTGGCCGCACCTGTGGATGAGAAGCCGTAAGTGCGATGACCGCAGGTGCGGTTGGCCTTGCGTAGAAGCAGAAAATGGGAGGGTGGCTCGAGGGCGCATGTGCGGCATTTTGGTCTCACCAGCGAACCCGCAGGTGCAAAGGGAGGACCGCAAATGCGGGAATGGGAGTTTAAGTGATTCTAGCAGATGCACACCTGGGAACGCAAGTGCAAGTATGCAGGTACCAGATTTTTGTCCGCCGGTGCGGAAAATGCTGGGCAGAAACTATAAAAGGTTGCCTTCACAAATTTTCACTCCTTTCTTCACCATTGTTGACGTATTGGAACTTGGAGCTGGGATTTCAAGGGGGAATTAAGTGCATTCAGTGAGGTAAGCTACTTTGACCTTGTATCTTGTGTTTATGGCAATCCTTCCATTGTTTAATCATGATTTTAGTAGAAAACTTTGGGGAAAATTCTAGAGATTAGGGCTTGAAATTGTAGAGCTTAAATTGGGGATATGAGGGGCCATTTGGGATCCGATTTTGATGATTTTAGTATGTATAGACACATAAGGGGATAAGGATTCTAGTGTTGTGATTTCTATCGCATTTTAAGACGTGGGCCCGGAGGTCGGGTTTGGCCAATTTCGAGAGTTTTGAGTAAATTTTATAATTTCCGTGTGGGTTTTGTTCTTTTAACATATATTGATGATATGGTGCTGATTTTGGTAGATTCGGAGCGACTGGAGGCGGAGTCAAGAGGAAAAGGCATCGCGGGTTAGGATTTTGGCTGGTTTTGAGGTAAGTAACGATTGTAAATCTAGACCTGAGAGTATGAAACCCCAGTATTTCGTATTGTTTTGAAAAATGAGGTGACGCACATGCTACGTCATGGGCGTGTGGGAGTGCACCTGTAGGGATCGTGACTTGGTCCGTCCCGTAGTGGTATCAAGCTGCATATTTGACTAGAAATCAGAGGTTATTCCGTATTTTAGAGATTATTACTATGTTTTGGGTTGTAAGCCATGTTTGGGGCCTTGTGCCGACCTGTTTGAACCCTCAGGGGTAACCTTTACTAGTGCTTCACACTGTTTTGATCTGAAAGCATATCCTCAGTCTTGATTTTTCCCGTTTACTGTTTGATTAAGTTTTACTAATCTATTTAAACATATGGATATGGTTTTGGGCTGAGTCCCCTAACTTTCTTTACTGAAATGCCCGAGTGGCTGGTGAGGTTGATGACTAAGTGAGCTCGAGGAACTTATTGTGAGGATATATGGATCGGGCTACATGCCGCNATATATATATATATATATATATATATATATATATATATATATATATATATATATATATATATATATATATGGATTGGGCTGCACGCCGCAGCGATATAGCGCTTGGGATGTAGGAGCCCTCTGGAGTCTCTACACCCCCAGTGAGCGCAGTCGGCTATTTATGGATCGGACACGCCGCAACGGTTATTATATGGGACCTATTGAGTGTGAGTACTGAGTGTGAGTGCTGATTGACGAGAGTTGAGTCACGAGTGACTGAGAGGCTTGCCCGAGAGGCTTAATTGTGAGTGATACGAAACTATTGTTTTCACTCTTCTTTGCATTTAGCCTCTAAATGATAAATGTTGATCCAATGTTTTATATGAGATTTCAAACGGGAAAAACTAGTGTTTTTATGAAACATTCGGAATAAAGATTTGCTGACTTTATTTATTTATTTCCACTGTTATTTATTTTATGAATTCACATGATTTTAAAAGCTCGTCACTCCACTTAATTCCATATTTATAATCGTTACTTACTGAATTGGCGTACTCACGTTACTCCCTGCACCTTGTGTATGAATTCAGGTGCCAGGACCGAGTGAGATTTGATTCATCCTCGTTGGAGCATTTGTCGGAGACTATGAGGTAACTGCACGGCGTTCGCAGCCCCACCCTTCTCCTTCTTGCTTTGTCGTTATTTACATTTCCTAGATGTGTTGTACTAAGGAAATCCTGTCAGATTCTGTGTTCCTTTTAGTTGCTCATGACTATTGACTCTGGGTTTTGGGATATTGTTTAGATGTTTTCGTTTGATTATCAGTACTGGGAAATATTAAAAGTGGAATGTTTTATGATAGATCGTGTTATTGAATTAAATGAAAAGTTCCATATGTTATACACAATAAATTGGCTAGCCTAGTATCACGATAGGCGCCATCACGACCAGTTTAGATTTGGGGTCGTGACAAGGCTCGGTATATAACTTACCATCTGATTTGAGGTTGCCCAATAGGGGTCTGTCCATCGATTATAGCTCGATGGTAGTGAAAATACTGTAATACTGTATATATAGATTCTCTGCTCTCTTGGCTGGAAGAAGACAATACTCAATTGAATATGAAGCCCCAATAAAAGAGAATACTGTAACTTAAGAGACTAGAATAATGTGTATAAATTTGGGAGTATGAACTTCTCTTTATGTCTCGTTATCAAATATATGTAATTACGAGATCATGCCAAAATGAAGGAAAGTTTTAGCCTTAATATGCCTGAGTCGGTTCTCCGGACGATCCCTCTAACACATGACAATCGCGACAAAACATGTGACGGTAAGACCGGAGTAGGAAAAAATCTGTATGATATTCTTGAGAAAGATTGCACCGCACTCCCTAATAATTACAAAATCTCGTGTTGCTTTGAATTGTTCAAGATCTTATCTTGCTTATGTGACTTACGTTTGTGACTTGTTTTTGTAACATACAAACATTTACGTTTGAATGCATATAAGAATGGGTTTGTGACTTATGTTTGTAACATACAAACATTACGTTTGAATGCATATAAGAATGGGTTTGCGACTTATGAGTCTTAAGAATTAATAAGAATGGGTTTGTGACTTATGAGTCTTAAGAATGGTTAAAAGGGGTTTCTGACTTATGAGTCTTGAGAATGGATATGACTCACGTTATTTGTGTATTTCCTTTATTAAATAAAAATGACTCACATTCTTAAGACTTCCACATAATATTGTGACTTAAGAGTCACAACTCTTTGATTTGTTTGCTGCCATGTGGGGAATGTTCTCTCTTAACCACATTTTTTAATTAATCACCCACAACTCCTTAATTAAGTAGGTAATGTCTCATTACCTAATAATTAATCAATTACCCACATAATTAAGAATTATCTCAACTTACATAAAATACTACTCACTTTTAATATACCATATACACCTTCCTATCATGGTCATATAGTACCTTGTATGGAATTAGTCCATAAATACTAGTATTATAACTTGGACCGTATTTTATCTCAAATCGACAACCTTCAACGAAACTCAATTTCTTTGATTCAGTTACCCTTTAGCCTTCATGAATTTACTCATCACTTGTTTGAAATAGCATAATACTGATAATCTGCAAATAATCACATTCTTGAGCTTACGTCGATTAATTTGCAACGAAACATTAACGTATGAAAATGCGGGATGTAACATCTCATTTCTGAATTTATATCAATTTACTTATGGAGTACTTCCACATAAAAAAACCTGGGGTCTAGCAACAAGACCCAAAACGAAACTCTAACACGTACTGCTAATCAAGAGATATAATTAATGTAAGATTAGCAGTAGAGTAAATAAACTTGCAATGAAGCATTAATTATAATTAACACTAAATCTAAAGAGATTAGCAAATGTCAATGATTAAAGGCTTAGAGAAATATTTTATTCGTTGCCAAGACACCCTCTGGGTCCCTAGCACTTCAAAGTTCATAAGGGTCTAAAGAACCTCGAGTAGTGCTTGTGTCAGGGAGAGTATCTCAACCACAAATTAAATTAAATAACCTTAAAATATCAAACTTACTCCTCCCTATAGGTTTAAGTAAAAACGAGCTACTCATTGTAAGTTTCAATACAACAATAATAATAATAAATAGGTTTAAACATTTGGGATTCTCACATGAACTATTCAGAATGTGACAGATAACACCAAGGAGATCACAGTCCAGAAACAAATGAGTAATAAACACCAATAACTACTAATATCCAGAAGAGTACTCAGAGAACTAATTACAAGTTCAAATAAGTAAAAAGAGAAGACCGATAGATTATTTCAAAAACCCAAACAGTTAAGTCATGTAGCTTAAGGAGTAGAAACGATAAAGAGTTTAAGCCTACAGAAGTCCCTTATCACGATCTCAACATCTTAAAACTCTATGTTTAAATTAATCAAGGCTTCATCCATAGACTAGATCTTAACTTCTATTGGACTCCTGAGTTAGCAGCTCAATTCAGAATATCTAAAGAATGTTACCAGGGATGCTTGTGCAAGTTAACATGTCAATCTTACCCTAGCAAAATGACATGATTACTTTCCTCTTAAAGCTATAAATCTCATACTCACACAAATCTCATGTAAGCGTAAGCCCACAATTCAATCTTAGTTAACTTATGTAAGCTTAGTGATGTTCAGTGATAATGGAGGCACATGCATGAATCATGAAGGACAAGCAGAGTTTGGTTAAGAACAAGATGAGTGCAGGGAATCCAAAAGATGGCATTCAAACACATACATGGGACGTTCTAACATGGTTATTACATTACAAACGTGGTTGGGTATCAAACATCATGGAATCAGACTAACAATATCATTATAGAAGTTCAGAACAATGAAAACATTATATTAAGTAGAACTGGTTTGGTTGTACAGGTTAAGGGTGACGATTTACTCATGATGAAATTCTATTCATCTTACCAACATAAGAGATAATTTTGTCATAGCAGATGCAAGTTTAGTCGAATTCCTAGGGGATAACATAAGCTAAGTGTGTGGCAAGCTATTGGAATCGCTTTACATATCATGGAAGAAAAGGTCAACCATAATAGCTGCACAGATTCATTAGAACTTGATCTAGTTAGTTCAGGGCATCACTTTATACAATGAGAACTCATATATGTGATCAACAATTATGAAAGTTGATAGGAAAACTTGGAAATGATTTTTCAAGAGCTACAGGATCACAGAAGTACATTGGAAGAGACAAAACAACCCAAGCAATTGATATGCTTCAATTAAATGACAACCTTGTAGTTAACTAAGTGTTCATATCATTTTTAGTCTTGGCCTTTCAAGCAAATAACTTCAAATGCATGACACAATTCAATAAGTAATTATAGGATGAAGATTAATAGAGCAAAGCTAATAGCCCTAGAAAAATTATCATGGAGAGTTTAAAGTAAAAAACATGTGCATGAGATCATTACGGTTCTTTGTTAATCACATAAGCTCAGTAATGCATAGGTCATTAAACTTAGAGACATGTTCATCAAGACTACAAAGAAAGATCAATTAGTACGGGTTTTACTTTCATATTATTAAACCGATCATAAGCTAACAAAAACACATTACGAATAGGGATAATCAATTGCATACTCATAACAACATTTAATAAGTAGAATTAATTAATAGAAGATAACATAATAGACATGATTTCATATATACATTTAAAGGAGATAAAAGGTCAAGGCTTGCTGACTTTCCTTTGAGCAGCAAACCAAACAACACTTTTCTTAGCCTTATAGGAACCAAATACTCAAACATCGAACAATGAACGAACTCAGAACCGGAGAAGAAAAGGGAATACCCAAAATCAGTGAAGAACCTAAAGCCTTCTTAGTTTTTAGTAATTCTTAGGTTTGTCTTATTGTTAGGTCTGTTATGTGAAAGCATTAAAGCTCCTTTTTATAGTGGCATTCAATGCCTTAGGGTTTCAAAGATTCAAAACGATAGGGGAAGATGATGATGAGTTGATGATGCAAGCAAAATCGAGTGAAATCAGAGAAGACAAACGTGAAAGGAAGTGATTTTTTTTACCTGAGCACAAGGTTAAAATGAATCCATCATTGATGAGCGAAAATCCAACGATCAAAGCTTCAATGTAAAGGGATCATTGTGTTTGACCTCTAGACATCGAGTAACAATAATAAAGTTTGAGGAAATCTTCCTGCATGCCTCTGATTTGAAGGATGAGAGCAGAACAACTAGGTTCAGCTGCATGATTTAGGTCTAGGGTTTGGACTTGAGGATTTGAATTCGTGTGATGAAATAGCAAATGGAATCGGCGGGATTCGCATGTTTGAGGAGCAATGAGAATGATTTCCTCGTTAATTCATGACCTTACATGAATTTGTGCGACGATTTTTTATGGACTGGTTATGTGGCATCGAGAGGAAAGGTAGAGGAAGAGGAAAGGGGAAGGATGAACCAAAGGGATAATTATTTAGGGTTTGGGCAAGTTTGGCCATCTCTAGGGTTAAACGGGTGGGAGTGACCTGGGTTGTTTAATCTTTAGATCAACGACCTTAATAATTCATGGAGTAAAGTTTTAAAATGATGAAGTATATGGACAGTTAGATCTTATTATTTCATTGGTTGAGATTTTATTTGAGTATGCGCTAAAAAAAACGAGGTAAATGTGGATCGTTGATCAAATGGACGAACAACTCAGATTAAATGTGTTTCCTGTGTGAGCACGGTCAAGGGTAACGTGGCGAAGTCTAATTCATGTAAGGTGGCATGGATTCCCAATGTGGAGTAGAGCAGGGTTTATAATGGGTCAGATTTGGATTGGGCTAATTTTCATTTAGGAAATAGCCATTTCGCCTTTGATTATGAAATTTCAATGATAGCCTTTTTAATCTTTATCTCTTTAAATATTAATTTGAATAAGCTAAATTAATTTCAACAAAATGTAGTAGAAATTATAATAATCAAATACATTACTAATTACTGTAAGGAATTCATTAATTATTAAAATATCTTATTTTCCACTTTACAACACTAATTTAGGATTATTTTGAAATAGTGTGCTGATTTACTGAAAATTATGGAACAACCTATGGAATTAATTATAAATCCAATTTAATGAATGTATAGGTCACTGTAATAATCAAAAATAGTAAAAGTATTATATTTTATAATTATAATATTAAATTATTGATTTTAACAATATTAATTACTTAATTTATATACAAATAAATATTATTTATTAGAAATATATACTATAAATACTTAAGTATAAGTAAATTAATTTTAAAAACGAAGGTCAAAATTGATCGCAACAGCTGCTCCTCTTTGACCGAAGACGATAAAAAAGTTACGGGTAAAGAAATCGAACCAAGACCAATTTTGTCCCAGCATTAGTCATACATTGCAGGAATCGCATATGGATTCGGGGAAGATTATGAATTGAAGGATTTAAGGAAAGGGTTAAGGAAGATTTCAGGGATTTTTGACAAATTCAGGAAATTTTGGGAAGGGGCCGAATTCTAACTTTGAATTGCTTACATACCTCGGGCTTAATGAGGATCATGCCTCATGTAGTTCTGGAATAGTGATTTGGAGAATGCGGCACTTGAAAAACTTTCCCCAGACGGATTATTTTGGTATCCAAGGTAGCTCTGAATTGCGGCTTGATTATGAGACTTGAAAGAATTGATGATTTAGAGTTCTGCGGATCATTTTTGAGTTTGAGCTTGGATCCTTGGCCCGCTTATGAGTTTTTTGTCCCTCATAGCATTGTAGCTTGGTTTGCTGCTTAGAAGAAGTTTCACACCGCGATGTTTACTCCCGCAAAAACAATACACACATATACTCTTATATCGTCATGAAAATATGTTAAGATGTGATGTAAATGATGCAGGAATGAAGATGCCTGGCTGCTGACTGGCTGTTTTTTGGGATCGAGGAGACGAGATACTTGAATTTGACTTGATTAGTAGTAGGGTTGTGTACCGTTTCACAGTTTTCGAAGCATTGAGTCTCCTCACGATGGGAGTATCTTCATGAGATGGGAGTAGTTGAGTTCAAAAATATCTCTACACGATGGGAGTATCTCCATGCAAGAGGAGTAGTTGCATTGAAATGTAAATTTTCTCCGACGATGGGAGTTCCTAACTTGATGAAATGTAAAATGCCTATTAGATGCATGAACAAAAATTCAAAACATCCGGGATAAAATAAAGTAAAAAAATAGCATAACAAAGAGATACTCTTGACTGCAAAAGTAATTGCGGTCGTCGATCAGTAGAACGTATGGCGGGATTGGACGGTTCATCCTTCGATTAATGAAGTTGGCAATGAAGTTTAAGACTATCTACTTGTGATCTCCGATATGGCAGAGTGACTGTGTGAAACACTTTGATTGGCAAAGCCAAAACCTCGATTTGTACAAGGCTTTTCGATTTATTGATTATATGGATTGCTATATATAATGATCCTATTAGCAGGGTCGGCGGCTCGTTATATACGAAGTGATCTGCTTGGTTGAGTAGACGATTTGCTATTTACTGTGTTTTGATCGCATCGGATGCTTGGTTTTAGAATACCTGTAAAGAATTTAGGAGTTAGTCTTTAGTCATATGAAGAAATAAATTATATATTTAATGAGAGATAAGAGTTATGAGAGGGTAGAGGGTCCGTCATTGTTCTGAGTGTGCCCTAGTATTCTCCGTATCTTGTAGATCATGGTTCAAATAAAAATATTTAGTAAGGGGTGTTAGTATGTGTTGACCGTGGTCCTATCTTTTCCCCTGGGTCTGGTGAGATTATGATGCGAAGTTCGGTACGTGGAATGAGAGTTTTAATAGAAAATATTTGAAAATCGTTCATCTCATGGTAAGTGTCATCGTTCCTAGTTATGACATGTTTAGAAATTCCTTCTGATGTAAATGTGGTTTCTGGATGACTTGGCCCCATTGATGTCGATTCCTGGAGACGTTTTGCTGATGTAGCTTCTTATTACCGCGTTTGCATCCTAATTTAAACGAATGAATTACTAAATTCTTCCTAGGGTTATGACCGAACCTTTTAAAGTTGCCTACATATTCGAGCAATATTAGGTCTGCACGAAGTTCGAGGGAAAAAATGATAGAATGAATTAAGATGATGGTGATGATCGAGCCTGACTCACGCAACCTACGTATACAAATGGAATCAGGTCAGAACGTATTTCGATTATAATAGATGCAAAATAATAAGAATTGAAAATGAAGTGGCAGAGTCTAACTCAGCATGCCTACGTATCCAAATGGAATCAGGCCAGGACGTAGTTCAATTACAATAGATGATTGAATCCGATGAGGATTGTCTACGTATCCATGCCGAAGGAAATCAAGTAAGGGCGTAGTTCCGAATAAGTACAAAATGATTTTGTTTTTCCTATTTCAAGAGAGAGGGAAGAGAGAGAGAGAGAGAGAGAGAGAGAGAGAGATCGAACCCTACATGGGTTCCTATGTATCCCACTGTGGGAAATCAGGTCTTGCGCAGTTTTGTTACAACCAAACCTTAATTCTACTCTCTACCCAAGGAGAACCCATTACATTTAGCTCGTTAGGTGGAACCCGAGAAAAATTTTCGTGAATCAAGAACTAGTGAAACTTCTACATGTAACAGATACTATCGCTTTCCATGGTCATCCAAAAGTATCCATATTATAAAATCTTCTTGGCCAAAGTGAAACCTGTCCGCACGTTCATGTGTGTGTTTCTTCTAGTAATCTGGTAGCTTCAGCAGCATCTACACATCTTAGTAGACCCAAGTCCGGGGTCCTCCTGTATAGGACTTTCCCGTTAAGGAAAAAGTGATTTTATAGCCTTCTGAATGCTCGCTTTTGACCATTGGTGACATTTTCTGGATAGTCTCTTGTGTCAAGGAACCTTTTGATGTCGTAGTACCACAACTTACTGTCTGGCTCCTCTACTATATGAAAAGAGTACGCATGTTAATCCTAAACCTGTATCTCAATAGGGTCGATGTAATTATTATCTGGATGCTGGATCATGGATGACAAGGTTGCGAGAGCATCAACAAACTCGTTCTGGATTCTAGGAATGTGCCTGACCTATATCTTGGTGAATTTCTGGCAAACTTGTCACACAATGCAAGTACGGAAAGATCTTGACATTCTTGGTAGTCCATTCACCTTGGACTTGATGTATCAGTAGATTAGAATCTCCTATGACCAGAAGATCTTTGGTGTTCATGTCGACTGCTATCCTAATCCTAATGATGCATGCTTCATATTCGGCGATATTATTGGTGCAAGGGACCTTATATTTTCTGATGTCGGTTAATGTTGTTCTGATTCTGAAAATTAGACTTCCCCAATTCCCACTCCTTTGGAATTTGTTGCTTCATCGAAAAACATTCTCCATCCTGGGTATGACTCTACGATGTCTCCTTCGACAAACAACATTTCCTCATCCTAAAAGTATGGCGTGAGCGTCTCGTAGTCTTTGTACACTGGGTTCTCTACAAGGTGGTCATTAATGCTTGTCCTTTATAGACTTCTGCATTACGTATACAATGTCGAACTAACTTAGAAGAATCTGCCATTTGGCCATTTTTCTTGTGGGCATTGGCTTCTGGAAGATGTATTTGACTAGGTCGAGACGAGATATTAGATGTGTGGTGTATGCCGCCATGTAGTGCCTCAACTTTCGGGCGATCCAAGTCAAAGTGAAGTTGTTACGCTCTATCAAATTGTATTTGGCCTCGTACGGTGTAAACTTCTAGCTCAAGAAATATATGTCTTGCTCATTCGTCCCGGTCTCATCATGTTGTCCCAACACACAGCGAAATACATTGTCCAGAATAGGCAGGTATAGTAACAGTGGCTTCTCGGGCTCGGGGGAACTAACACCGATGGATTTGACAAGTACTCCTTGATCTTGTTGAAAGCTTTCTAACACTCTTCTGTACATTTCGTAGCAACATCCTTTTTCAATAGCTTGAATATTGTATACGGCTAAAATCGGAGAGCCCAATTTTACGATCATTATGGCACTCCATAGCCCGCCTTCAGAGGGCTCGAAGCACAGTTTGAGTTTTGAAGTTGAGGAAGCATGTCGAGGATTCTCCACGCTCGACCTCCAGACGGTGTAAATCGATGACCATCATGGAAAAGCGGGAAATTCCCAACAGGCACGTGGTTAAAGCTGACCAAGTCTGCCAATAGTACAAGTCCGTACCGTGACATTAAATTGTTGTACCAGCTGCATTTCTTTGTAATAATTACACATGTACTATGCTGGGATTTCCCCTCCTATATAAAGGGGACCCCTGCCATTTTGTAGGACGGATGATATTGAATACTAGAACAAGAATATTCTCTACAATTGTTCCATTGATTTATTACTTTCTATTTATTGTGTTCATTGATTGTTCTTCACTTATTGCTCATTATTGTTAATAAAGAGGCCATCTTGGAGGCCCTAAATACTGTTATATCTTCATCGACTGTCCTCTATCAAGCACTCGAGCTCGACCTCGAGGCCCTGTTTTCTACCAACTCGAGACCCCGTCTCATAACTACTCGGTTTGCCCAATTCCATTATCTTTTGCTCTTATCTGATTTTTCTTAACTCTCACTTAGCATTTATTGCCTAAATAACTAGTATTAGAATAAATCTCATATTTTTAGAACCTCAAAATCAGCTATAATTGAAATTACCATTTTACGGTAAATAGTTTGGCGCCCACCGTGGGGCTAAAAATAATAGCGATTATTTTAGTGCTTGTTTTCTAAAAACACAAGTTATTCGGTACACTTTTTATTGTCCAAGAATCTTTAATTTCAGGTCAGAAAATGTCTAACTCAGTGAATGCACATGAAAACAACGATCATGAGGATCATAAAGAGAACGACGCAGCTGCTTCAGGTGCCGGTCTACCACCGCAAAACCTTGAAGGGGCACCTGTACAAATCCCCGTTGATGAAGGCTCACGCAACGCTCAACATGTCGATGTAAGCTCTCATACAGACGGAAGTGTGCGCGAAGAAGACCAACATGAAGTACAGAGAGCCCCTGCTCAAAAGGAACGAGAAGTTAGCCTTCATGTCATTTTTGAGATGTTGCAAGCACAACAAGTGGCTATTGCTCAGCTACAAATCCATTAAAGAACTCCAAGCACAGCACCACAAGAAATGGATCCTCGAGCCGAACAGGGACCAGAAAGGTTGAGCAATAACGGGTCAGCAGCCGACCCCGCTATTATGAAGATGCTCGAGGACCTCACAAAGAAGATTGAATTAGGCGAAAAGAAGATAGAAGCTAGCGACAAAAAGGTGGAGACCTATAACTCGAGGGTTGATTATATCCCGGGCGCACCCCCGATTCTGAAGGGTGTAGATTCAAAAAAGTTCGTGCAAAAGCCTTTCCCATTAAGTGCATCTCCAAACCCATCCCGAAGAAATTCAGAATGCCTGATCTCCCGAAGTACAACGGGACATCGGACCCCAATGAGCACATTACTGTATACACTTGTGCTGTGAAAGGGACCGCCTTAAAAGATGACGATATTGAAACCGTCATATTGAAAATATTTGGGGAAAAGCTGTCCAAAGGGGCCATGATGTGGTATCATAACCTGCCCCCGAACTCGATAGATTCGTTTGCCATGATGGCAGACTCTTTTATGAAGGCCCATGTTGATGCCATCAAGGTCGCTACGAGGAAATCTGACATATTTAAAATCAAACAAAGAGAGAATGAGATGTTAAGGGAGTTCGTATCCCGCTTCCAATTGTAGCATATGGAATTAACATCAATCTCCGATGATTGGGCAGTGCAAGACTTCGCTCAGGGCTTGAATGAAAGAAGCTCGATAGCTTCAAAGCAGTTGAAGCAAAACATAATCGAGTATCCTGTTGTAGTTGGGGCGGATGCACACAATAGGTATCAGTCAAAGATCAGAGTCGAGGATGACCAATTAGCTCAGTGTATCCCAGCAGGATCATAGCAAAGGAATTGAAGCTTCCAAAGAGAGAGCCGAGGCCAAGCAAAGAAAGGTATCAACCATATATAGAAAATTGGAGAAATATCCCGAGGCGCAACTTACCTCGAAGTGATCAAAGGATGGATCGAGGCTAGAATCCTCGGGGACTCGTGTACAAAGCAGGGTTCGACAGGCACACAGGGCCGGTAGGGGCACCCTGGATATCAGAGTACAACTTCAACATTTATGTTTCAGACATCATATCGGCCATAGGTAAAATCAAAGACACCAGGTGGCCAAGACCCGTACTATCAGATCCTTCGCGAAGGAACCCTAACTTGATATATGAATATCACGGTACTTATGGTCATAGGACTAAGGGTTGCAGACAGCTTTGAGAAGAGGTAGCCCGACTGATTAGCAAAGGGGACCTCCGAGAGTTCCTTAGTGACCGAGCTAAAAACCAATTTCGGGAAAGAGAGGCGAACAAGAAAAATGAAATAGAAGAACCACAACACGTCATCCACATGATTATTGGAAGAGTCGACATCCCTCAGGGACCCATTTTCAAGAGAACAAAAGTATCCATCACCAGTGAAAAGCAAACTCGGAACTACATACTTGAAAATGTACTTTCATTTAGCGAAGAGGACATTGAGACCTTGTCTCAACCTCATAATGACGCACTAGTAATTTCTTTTCTTTTGAATAAATTTCAGGTTAAACGTGTGCTCGTGGATCCACGTAGCTCGGCCAATATAATTATGTCAAGGGTGGTAGAGCAACTCAGGTTGCTCGACCAGATCATGCCCGCCTCTCGTGTCCTCAACGGATTCAAGATGGAGAGCAAGACAACGAAAGGGGAAATCATCCCCCCAGTCAACGTGGCCGGTACAATTCAAGATACAAAGTTTCATGTCATTTAAGGTGACATGAGATACAATGCTTTTCTTGGAAGGCCATGGATTCACAGTATGAGGGCGGTGCCGTCAACCCTTCATAAACTGATGAAGTTTCCTACGAAGGATGGGGTAAAACCACTGTACGGAGAGCAACACGCAACAAAAGAAATGTTCGTAGTGCACGATGTGGCACTAGCACCGAACACTTCCTACATCGAAGGAGCCAAAGAACAAACAAAAAGCCGAGTAGCAATCACAAACTACATCCTCGGATGAACGAATAAAGGACTATGTCGCATCCTTGGAACGAGTAACTAAAGCATATCGAGGCTTTAACGCAACCACAATTAAGGTACAATCCTCTCCCTCTATCCTTCACCTAAGGGCCAATGGGTAAGAGCCTAAGCGACAACCACACTAAAGGTCGTACCGACCCAATGCGTTAGAGCCTAAGCGCCAGCCACACTAAAGGTCGTATCGACCCAATGCGTAAGAGCCTAAGCGCCAACCATATCAAGAAGGTCGTACTGACCCAATGCGTAAGAGCCTAAGCGCCAGCCATATCAAAGGTCGTACTGACCCAATGCATAAGAGCCTAAGCACCTGCCTCAAGGCCGATTTAAAAAACCCTCAAGTCCGATTTAAAAAACCTAAGGGTCGATAAGCTCGTGTCGAAACCCGACACGAGGGGTGAGCCCTAAACGGTTAAATAAAGCACCTAAGAGCCAATGCGTAAGATCCCAAGGGCAAGCCTAAAAAGCCTTAGGGCCAATTTATAACCACAAGGGTTTCATTTCGAAGTCTAATTCATCGGGCTAATTATTGACAAGCATCGAAATTCAAACCTAAAGAAAGACAGACACAAGCAAATCAGAAATACCAAAGGATTTTATATATATATGTATTACAAATAAAAATTTACATTGCTCCCAGGGAGTTTTATGTAAAGGACAAGAAAGAAAAACCTAGTCTACTTTAGGGACCAACTCTATTGGCGGCCTTCAAATATCAGCATCTGCACTAGAAGAAAGGAAAACTTGGCGTCGATCTCATCCGCCTTGGCGTGCTTTATATCCTCCGAGAGATCAAAGCCCCTAGCATGAATCTCTTCGAGGGCCTCCCTCCAATATCTGCATCGGGCATACTCATTTCCCCTACTATCTCTATCAAAGGCTCCCCTCATCTTAGCCCGAGCATCAGCAGCATCTTTTAAATAAACGACAACTTTTTTATCGGCCTTTGCTCGAACTTCTTCAGCTTCAGCCCGGGCATCCATGACCTCGGCCTTTATCTTCAAAAGATCAATCTGGAGCTTGGTAATCCTGCCCGTCTGAATCGAGCTACTTTCTCGAGCATTGTTGAGTTGCACCTTGAGGGCAGAAGCCTTGGCTAAAGCATTCCTTTGGGTCGTAGCATGAACACCTATGCAGCCTTCAATGCATTGCATTTGGAATTGACATGTCGGACTTCGCCCCAAAGGCATTCCAACGCCTCCGTTTTTCTCTGCAACTGAAGTACCGAAACATTAGTTTTCGAAGACAGGAAAGGAAGCATGTACACCCTCAAGATAAGGATTACATGTTGCTCGATATTGCCTTCGTAGTCTCGACAACGATTCATCTCCGATCGAAGATATATCAACTCTCTTGTCTTCTTATCACAAAGAACCCTAAGAGATTTCTCCTTGCCCAAGGCTTCCCGTAACTTGTCCTCACGGCGGAGCAGCTCAGACTTCAGCTTGTCAAAAGTCTATGAAAAAGAAGCTTCAGTTCAAAAGATTAAAATACAAAGTTGAAAAACCAACAAAGTCAACAAAAACTCACCACGGAAAAAAACCAGTGAGCTCGTAAAAGTTGAGAGTACGTCTATTGGCTTGGTCTCATTGGCCCCAACTGAACCGCTCACGGTAGGGATATGATCGCTCTAGAACCCACTTGATTAGGTGGCCCTTGGCCCCGAACGTCCCTCGAAGTACCTTCGAGGGGGGAAGCAAATGGTGGTAAAGGTCTCTTGCTCCTTTCCTCTCGTGGAACCTCTCTTTCGAGGCTATAGGTCTCAGGCCCAGTAGGTTTGGAAATCTCGGGAGGCCCCCTGGTTCGAGTAATCAATACAGAACCATCCTCCCCAGAAGTACTGATGTCCACAGAATAACCGACGTATATAATGTCCTCTTCTGCGACGGGCAGGCCCCGCCTTATCATGAATGTCCTCATCCTTCGAGGACCTTTTCCGGTTATTATACTCCCTTGGCTCCAAAGTCAACGGTTCTTCCCCCTCCTCGATGGGGCACGGTCTCATCTCAGAGAATCCACCAACACCTGCGATGACGAATTTAATACACATAAAGGAAAGCATTCCTCGAAAGGCAATCGCATAGAAAATACCGTGCTGCTTTGCTTCCTATTTTCCCTTCGACAGATCTAGCCACCTGCGTTCATCATAGGATGAGGAAGCTACCAAACTCTGAGTCCAGTTCGCAAGATCGGGGATATCTTCAAGCATCCACGAGACCGCTGGGAGAGAGAGAAAGGAACATTCTTATAAATCATCGAGAGCAAAGGGCACTAAGGTACGATGTAGTACTTACGTTTGAAGTTCCATTTTTTGGGGAATGGCAGGAACTCTGCAGGAATGATGTCGACGGTCCTCACTTAGAAAAATCAACTCATCAACCCTCGGTTACGGTCATCATCGTCATTGGCAATAAAATTCTTCGTGGTTCAGCATCGTAATGCAATCAGGGCTCGACAATGTTGAGGCTATATAATCTGATAAGGTGGCTAAGGGTAAACTTAAGCTCAGCTTTTTCAGTGAAGAACCTTGTCATCAGCACTATCCGCCAGAAGGACGGATGAATCTGAACCAAAGTGACCTGATACCTTTTGCAGAATTCGAGCACAAGGCGGTTGAGGGGGACCAATGTAAATGGGTACGTGTACACGTTCAGGAATCCCTTTACGTGGGCCATAATATTCTCTTCTGGGAAGGTATCTGCAACATCACATTTTCTCCCCATCCATAATCTCTCCTCACGGCCTCGACGTGATTCTCCTCTATCGATCGAATAAACCACGCCACATTCTCTCGATGGCCCGGAGGATCGAAGGTTTTCTCTAGTGAAAAGTCTTTCTTCAAATCAAAACAACTTGAGATTAACTCGACATACGCCGGTGGTGTATCACCGGCCGAGAAAGAAGCAGAGATAGAGTGTCCCTCTTCTTGCTGAACGGATTTGGCACATCAGCCATAACTATTTGAAGAAAGATAAAGAGGAAGAAGCTCAAGTAGTTTCCCAAGCAGAGAAAAGGAAGAGAGCTTTAAAGAGGACACTACTTTTGCAAGGTGCAAGACCTAAACTGAAGAAGAAGCGAGCATATATAGAGAACAAATGGCAACTATTCATCTACTTCGAGGACAAACTAATTCTGAAAAAGTTATTATAACTTTGGGGAAGTGTACCGGCGGGGCCACCTTTGTCACTTCAGGTCATGTCATATGAATGACGCTGTCATATAACGTTCGAGGGATCAAAACCTCCATACCAATCTAGCATCGAGAAGGTGTACGATCTCGAGGATCTCTATTACTGCAAGTACAGACTCCAAGGAGCTATATTCAAAGCTTGAAGGTCAACTTTTTCATAAACATTGCAGGGCAAAGTTTGAAAGATATGAAACGTAGAGATCCTTTTCATTCAAAAAAATATATTTACAAGGGTATTTTACAAAGCTCCCCCGAGGATCCTATCTACATAAAAGAAAAAAGCAAAATTGCTGATTCTTCCTCCAAGGCCCTGGCTTCTTCAATCTCGGCAGAGAGATCGGCACCTTCAGCACTCGCTTCCTCGAAGGCTTGCCTCCTGGATTGCAAGCAAGCATGAGCAACTTCCTGAGCCAGTTTTAGCTCGGCCTTCTAGGATATCTCCCTGGCCCGATCATTTGCGGCGGCAGCATCCCTTTTATATGAAGAAAAGAATTCATTAGCCTCGGACTTGGCCGCAGTAATGTAGCAGCCTCCTTCTGAGCACCTAGAAGAAGTCCCTAGATCGAGGGTAGATCTTCCCGAAGTATGTCCCTATTCGACGCCACAACCTTATTCAGTCGAGCCAGCTCGAGGATTTCGGCATCCTTGGCCATAACATCCTCTAGGAGCTGCCCCACTAGGGCATCCTTTTGCCCAATCTGAAAAATATAGAACATAAGCTAATTAGTACCAAGTATGACAATAAAAGATAAGATTATGGGTACCAGATTACCTGCTCGATGAAGTCGACCCTCTCTTGGAGCGCTCTCTCCGAGCCTGCCCGTAGGTTGATCAACTCCTCCTCTTTTCGGGCGCATAGAGCCTTCGGCTCATTTGGCTCCGATATAAGCTTCTCGAGCTCCTCCTCACGATGAGTCAACTCATCTTGCAGCTTCGAGAAGACTTGTTCATACAACTTCTTGACCTACAACACAAAGGAAGAAAGTTAGAAAAGCAAGAGTAAAAAGTTGAAGCATAAAATATTATATCAAGAAGATCACCTATTTTTGAAGCCTCTTAGCCCTCTCGAGAGTGACGGGGGCATCGATATCGGTCTCCTCCTCAATGCATTCAAAGTAATCTCTGAATGTATCATCCTCTCTCTGAGAGGTCCCTAAAAAGGAGGCATTCCTGTCTTGGGCATCTCGTATCTCCCTTGGAGAAAATGACATGCCCGATTGAAATTCCCCTGCAACATAACCTTCCATCGGAGCTTCCTCTCGCCCCTAAAAAATTTTAGAAACGGGACCTCCGAACTCATCGGCGCAAACTGTACCATGTCTGACGACCGGCTTAGGGACTGCACCCGAACCCTCCTCGAGGGTCTCCTCAACATGAGGCGGGTCCGCATCGGCGACCTCCGACTCAGCAGCCGTCCGCCCAGCAACTTTCGAAGCATCGACGCTTCATTTTACCTTTTTTACCAAAGGGTAGGTATCTTCATCTTCTTCCTCGGCACGCAGGGTCTCAGCGGACATCGAGGTTAGGACCGTAGCATTGTTCTTAGTCTTCCGAGCCTTGCTTTCTTGGATTTTGGATACCCCGTCGGAGTCTCCTCCTTCTTTTTCTTATCCTTGACGCTTTTCGAAGCCTCTTCCTCACCAGGAGGAGGTGGTCTCATCGACACGCCTTCCCGAAGGCCTGCACAGGCATGATGTATCAAACTCACCACCATAGAGAATACTTACAATGAATGAGGAAATGATAACAATAAAGCATACCGTGGTTCTTGGCCTACCACCGAGTTTTGGTCAAATCGCGCCAGATGTGCTTGCTGTATGGAAAACCGGAGTCCAAAAGTTTGATCCATCCCGGAAGGTCCTATACAGCACCGGGGAACCAAACGGTGGCTAAACAATCAGAAGAAAGTCAATCAAAAGAAAAAGAGGTCAGATCAGAAGAAGAAAAGAGGTGTTAAAACATACTCGATATGGGGATACTTACGCTTCATGTTCCATTCCTCCGGGAATGGAATTCTATCAGCGGGGATGAGGTCCGAGGTTATGACTCTAACAAATTTGCTCATCCATCCTCGGTCTTTGTCCTCGTTGATGCAGGCAAAGAACGCCTTGGCATATCGACGGTGTAGCTTGACTAAACCCCCTCGGAAGAGATGAGGTCTATACAATCTGATCAAGTGATCGAGGGTGAAAGTCATAACCTCGACCATGTTGGAGATATATTGAATCATATCTACAATACTCCAGAAATAGGGATAAATCTGACCGAGTGTCACTCGGTACTGACGACAGAAGTCGATAATCACCGGGTCTTTCGGTGGAGAAGAAGAATCTATGGGGCCTAAAGTGAAAGGGTATATATATACGCTGAGGAAGCCAACTTTATGTGTGACTATACTTTCCTTAGCTGTAGGGATTTCTACTTGTGCCGCCTCCCCCCAGCGACAGTCTATCTTTACCCGCTTTGTATCGGTCACTACACTTATGTACCGAGACATGGGCTTGCATCGGCCCGGTGTAGAAGGGGATTTCTCCATGGTAAAATGGGAGGCGGTGTCAAAGGGACCAGGAATGCACTGCTCGATGCTAGGAAGAGTTTTTGGTTTGCCCTTAGACGGGCATGATGAAGAAGTGGCTCCCTCCTTTTGAGGTACCGTTTTGGAGGTTTTTTCCATAATTGTAACTGAGTTTCAAAGAAAGAAGATGAAGAAGCAAGCACAGAAAGAGGATGAAAGCATAAAACAGTTAGCTAAATTTTGAAGACTTGAAGATGTTGTAAAATTGTTACAGGCAAACGATTGAAGTATTTACAGAAGCCATTTGGGCATATTTGAGAAGTGGAAAGGTCGAACCAATAGCGGTTAGGGGGACTCTCGAGAATCGTGCTGAGAGCGACCTCTGTGCAGCCTTTATGTTACGGCATTTAATGTTCTGACGAGGCTGACATCATAATCAGGATATCGAAGAGGCAAGAATTCAAGACCATTTCTTATCACTTCATTCCAAGAAACGTGGGGACTATCTGTTTATGCTAAAATCGAGAGCCATATTTTATGATCATTACGGCACTCCATAGCCCGTCTTCAGAGGGCTCGAAGCAAAGTTCGAGTTTTGACATTGAGGAAGCATGTCGAGGATTCTCCACGCTTGACCTCGAGGCAGTGTAAATTGATGACCATCATAGAAAAGCGGAAAATTCCCAAAAGGCATGTGGTTAAAGCTAACCAAGTCTGCAAGAATAGTACAAGTCTGTACTGTGACATTAAATAGTTGTACCAACTACATTTCTTTGTAATAATTACACATTTACTATGTTGGGATTCCCCCTCCTATATAAAGGGGATCCCTGCCATTTTGTAGGACGGATGATATTCAATACTAGAACAAGATCATTCTCTGCTCTCTAACTCAAACATTCTCTACAATTGTTCCATTGATTTATTGCTTTCTATTTATTGTGTTCATTGATTGTTCTTCAATTCTTGATCATTATTGATCATAAAGAGGCCATCTTCGAGGCCCTCAATACTGTTATATCTTCATCGACCGCCCTCTGTCAAGCACTCGAGCTAGACCTTGAGCCCATGTTTTCGACCAGCTCGAGACACCATCTCATAACTGTTCGGCTTGCACAATTCCATTATCCTTTGCTCTTATCTCAATTTTCTTAACTCTCACTTAACATCTATTGGTTAAACAACTAGTATTAGATCAATCACATATTTTTAGAACCACAAAATCAGATATAATTATAATTACCATTTATACGGTGAACAAACATAAGCTCGCAAATTACTGTAGATTGGGCTATGAATCTGCTAATGTAGTTGAATCTGCCCAGGAAGCTCATCACATCCTTCTTGTTCTTGGGCTATGGTAAGTCTTGAATGGCTTTGATCTTTCAAGGATCTAATTCTATCCCTTTACTGCTGACGATGAAACCTAACAATTTTTCGCCCAAGACTCCAAATGCATACTTCACATGATTCAACTTCAAACTGTACCTCCGTAAACGTTTGAAGATATTATTCAAGTCATCCAAATTGTATGCACTCTCTCGAGATTTGATCATGATGTTATCCATATATACCTCGATTTCCTTATGGATCATGTCATGAAAGAGGGTCGTCATGGACCTCATGTAAGTAGCACTGGCGTTCTTGAGGCAAAATGGTATGACTCTGTAGCAATAAACTCCCCATGGCATAGTGAATGATGTCTTCTCTGCATCTTCTTCATGTATCAGGATATGGTGGTACTAGTGAAACAGTCCACGAATAACTGTAGCTCATGCTTCTCATAATTGCCGGTAAGCATTAATACTCTAAAATTACACCTTAATAAATAGTGTAAAGCAGTCGATGTCAAATATAATAACCCAACTAGGTTGGGGTCGAATCTCAAGGGAATAAGTAGGAAAAGATTACTTGAGTAGTGTGAAACTTGACTTAAATCGTAATTCTCTTCTGTTAGCTAAAAAGAGTGTTGTAATTAAGTTAAATGAAAACAAGTATAATATCGTGAGATTGTAATTAATTTGATAAAAGAAAAAAAGTTTATCTCCCCTCCAATGGAATGTAATGCTAACGAAGTTAATAAGATATATTTCTAATGGTATGTCCTTTAATATGCAAATGATTTCTAAATGACTACTCAATATTTTCCAATAGTTGAGTAGTATTTCCTCTTTATGATTTTTCCAAATATAAAAGAGTTGCAATTAAGAATAATCAATTTATGCCAAATAGAATCCACTTATTCCGAAGTGATTCTATTAAACAAGGTTTAAATCCTTGAGTTTCTTATATTCACTTCTACCAAACCCTAACCCACTTTTCCAAGTAAAGAAAGAGTAAAATGGAATTTGTTAGTGTTTGCAACCACCAACAATAAATCAATAATGAGAAATTAATAAATATTAATCAACCATTATATATATATATATATGTATTCAATGCTAAACACCCATTAACATTACGCCCATTTAGGATCCACAAACTTAGTATTTAAGACTATCCACCCATATTGAAATATAAAGATAAAATAATAATTAAAGTCATAAAGCTTACAAAAGTTCAAGATTCTTTCTTCTAAAGCTTCCAAAATAATGGAATATTCAATCCCTTCAATTGTAGTCTCAGTTTCAAACAAGATGACCCACAATACGCTAGTAAATCTATTTATAGTAGGCTAAAAGTCCGAGTCAAAATTGGACAAAAATGTCCCTGCAGAGCATTTATGCGACCGCATACTGGTCGCAGATCACGTATGCGGTCCGCATATCTTCGAAATCATCGCATAATCTCAAGTCTGCAAGCCCAGCTTTTGACCGCATTTCAATTACGTGGTCTGCATATCCATTATGTGACCGAATATTCCTCCGCTAAAGTGCTTCTCAGCTTTATTGATTTCAATTATGCAGTCATTATGCGGTCCGCATAAGCATTATCCGACCGCATAAGGGATCACAGTTTCTCCTCTTCAGTTAACCAAAGATTTGCTTCAGTCTGCGATGGTTATGCGGTCTGCATATGCTTTATGCGACCCCATACTTGCATCATTTCTGTCCTTTTGTTGCTTTTTGACTTCTTTTCCACGTTTTTGGGTCCTCAATCCTCATGTACTGCAAAACACCAAAACTTCATAAGATTTAACTAAAAATATGTTGAAAGATGGACTAAAGTTTATATAATTGGTATCAAATGTGCCAAAATTCTACGGCACATCAAGCATATGAATATTTTGTAAGGGAAATCGTACATTGGACTGGCCTTGTTATGATCTCAATAATCCACACATATCCTAATCTTCCCATCTTTCTTTGGTACCAGTACGATGTTCGCCAACCATGTGGGATAATTTTTTACTCTCACCACATTCGCCTCTATCTGTATAGTGACCTCTTCTTTTATCCTCGGACTTAAATCTAGTTTGAACTTCCTGGGTTTTTGTTTAACTGGTAGTCGAGAAGGATCAGTGGGAAATCGATGCGAGACAATGTCGGTACTTAATCCGGGCATGTCATCATAGGACCATGCAAACACATTGATGTATTGTCATAGAAGATCGGCCAGTTCTTGTTTCTTTTTCGCTTCCAGGTGGATGATGATTCAAGTTTCTTTTACGTGTCCATCACTTCCCAAGTTGATTACTTTTGTCTCTTCAAGGTTAGGTTTTTTCTGGCTTTCTAGCTACTCGATCTCTTGAGGGAGATTATCTGGTATCATGCTTTCGCCGTACTCATCGTAGTCTGGATTGTTTTTCTTGAGGGTTTCCTTACATGTCATAATCGCAGAATGTGGGTTTTTATGGGTTTGATTACTGCAAAGAAAAACTAAGTACAAATAAAGTGATAAATGAATCTGCAATGATTTTAAGAAAAATAATTATTTTATTTTATCAAAAGGGGAAGGTCTAAGTATTCAAGGAGGAAATTAACAAAAGTTACATGCACGGTTTAGGCCTCAATTGACCGTGTTTTCAAAATTACTACAAGTCCACACAACCAATACTCCCGGCGAACCAGAGATGGGTTGGAAGTCAAATTTTGCACGTCCTCTCCTAGTTTGGCATCACGTATGATTGGTGTCTTGATACTAACTTTATCGCAGCATTCCTCGGTCATAGTCACAACAATCATCCTTTTCCGTCAACGATGTCATCCTCCGATGTTGAGCTCTCACCCGGAACAACTCTTGCACAAAAGCCTTCTTCCCGAAGCCACCGTTCTAAGTCTTTCCAGTTGGAGGTTAGTACCCTAAGCCGACTCTACCCTTCTATCCTTTTGGCTTGATCGCCTCTGTTATCCTATCTGATCGGGATCCCAAACTGGTCCCTAGTCAATACTCGTACTTCATCATCTCTCGCATTGCCATCTTTGATCTGTATGGAAACTACATACCCAAATTCTGCTCAATCTTCTTTATTTTCGTAGTCTGCATGATATCGACCACATGAAAGGCGACTAGCTCCATTCGCTGTCAGTTACAATTTCTAGGCAACCCCACTCGAACTTCATACAACGATGGAGGGTAGATGGAACTACCTTTTCCATATTTATCCATGACCTTCCCAGAAACAAGTTGTAAATTAAATGTCTATTACTTGAAACATTATTGGGAACTCAACTGGTCCAATCTGCATAGCTAAGTAGATTTCTCCAATAACGTCTTTCTGCTACCTATCAATTTCTCTCACTCTTACATGGCTTTCTTTCACTTCTCTCAAATGAATACCCAACTCCTACAGAGTAGAGAATGAGAAGATGTTCACTCCGGATCCTCCGTCTACAAAGCACTCGAGATACCACTTTGTCTGCGCACTTAACTGTGATGTGCAGATCTCTGTTATGACCCACACCCTCTATCGGGAGGTCATCTCTTCGGAAAGTGATTAGGTTTGCCTTGACCATCTTCCCAATGGTTGCCGCTAATGCCTCGCTAGTAGTGTTACTTGGCACACTCAGTCAACTCAACAACTTCATCAAAGCATCTTAATGATTGTCAGAACTCATCAGCAAATCCATGATTGATATATGTGTATGGCTTTTCTTTAACTGTTCTTCCACGAAATATTCTTTAGTTGATATCTTTTTCCAAAACTCTTCCACCTCAGCATCTTTTATGTTCGTCCTCTAAATATGTTCTCTTCTTGGTTTTCCTCGATTTACCTCCTCCTAAGCGTCTGATCATTCCGTGAGCAGTTGCGGTATCCATCATCTTCCATTTTACTTTCTACTAGTACGTCCATGAAATTTTCTTGCATTCTAGATCATCCTCGTCCTTGACAGAGCAGTAAACTGTTGTTGGTATGTATGGACCATCACCGAAGGTTTCAACTGTACATTAATCAACGTAGTTCTTCGATATGGAACCCTTTCAGCCTAGGTGTCCCCAATTGTGAAGATAGTCCCTTTAAGGTCACAATCTCCATCCACAGCGATCATATTAGCTCCTTGGTTCCAATGGTTCAGCAGTGGGTAACGGTTAACATTTGGCGGGGCTGGGGTGCATTAAATGGCCCCACTTTTGATCAACGACTCAATTTTGTTCTTCCGCTTTAAGCAATCCTTGATATCATCCCACGGTACCCCCAAATAGTAGGTGTACCATTTTTTGGCATCAAAGGACATAGAAGGCTTCTCACGAATCCTCCTTTCGAACATATTAGTCCAACTCTTCTTAACCTCTTGAATTATTAGGCTAAAGGTTCAGCAATCAGGGTGTTGTTTTTGAGACCTCTTTCCTCAAAATTTGAGTGATTTTGGGGTGCATACGTTGGTCGATTTTGATGAATGGTGGTTTGAACTAGAGCGTATGATCGTGGTGGTTTAGGATTTATGTGGGTGCGAGGTGGGTTATACTGACATTTGGTGTTATGGTACAGTTGTGTGTTTTATACTGGAGCACGGGTAGGTTGGTGTGGAAAATCGGCTTTTAGAGAGTAAGAGTTATTTCCGTGGTGAACTAGACTGGTAATAGGAAATTTTTTTGACGGTAGGTGATGCGAGACTAAATTGCATAGTTTAACATGTGATATACCTTACATTTTATGCGCATTAATGATAAAATTACACTTGTTATGTGCTTAATGGAGTTTATTTCATGTGTAGGTGAATTGGAAATGGAAACGGAGCTAAAGGGATGCAAATACGTCAAAAATACGCAAAAGGAGACGCCCGGGCGATAGCCGGGCGTTTGCCCCCTAAAGCCAGGCCCCCCCTGGCGTTAGGGGGGCATTTACCCCATAAAGCCTGCCCCCCGCTGGCGTTAGAGGGGCGTTAGGGCCATAGCACCAGCCCCCCCCTGGCGTTAGGGGGGCGTGAGAGCCCAAACGCCAGGGGTCTCCAATGTCACCCAAGTCCGAGTTTGACGAGTTTAAGTGT
>ML395601.1:11497-71423 GCA_005239525.1 Nicotiana knightiana | reverse complement strand
TGTTTGGCTCTGTCGCCCGGCTATCGCCCGGGTGTCTCCTTTCGCGTATTTTTCGACGTATTTGCATCCTTTTAGCTCCGTTTTCATCTCCACTTCACCTACACATGAAATAAACTCCATTAAGCACATAACAAGTGTAATTTTATCATTAATGCGCATAAAATGTAAGGTATATCACATGTTAAACTATGCAATTTAATCTCGCATCAATGGTCCCTTCTGAGCCACAAGCGACTACACACCCAAATAGCCAAGAACTTCCATTGGATCCCATTTAGAAACAAATTCACTACACGCCATAAGAAAATATGCACCCTTACCCGCGGTAGAAACCACCAGGAACTATCCGAAATCCCATTTGCACAACACCAAACCATCAGGACTGAACTCTTCTAACTCAACCAACTACACGGGCCACCAAAAATCCAAGAGCATTGATAAGAAACACCCAAAAAACTCGTCCCCTTATGAATACCAAAGAACTAATCGTATCCCTTACTATGCCGATCCGACCTACTACCAAGTTTCCCTATTTACCCAAGTTTCTCCTGAGTTACCTTCAAATTGATACTTCTTCCTGCCGTAATACCACAAATTTGCAACCCAGACTCACCACACGTGACCCAAGCACAAAACCATACGGTCTAAGGCTCATAAGTGACTGAATAATCCCTCAATTATCCCCAAATGCACCACATTAGAAAAACTTACCCTGAAGAGACTTCCTGGGAATCTAAAGCCATTACCTTCACCTTCCGGATACCGATATGTAGAATTCGTGGTGATGTACAATACCACAAGTCTTGACATCCTCTAGCGTAAATCTCAATCACACCGACCAATTAGACAGAATCGATCTGACGCGTTTGCAAACTGACATACTAGGAAAGTAATCCACTTACTTGAAGCCGCAAGAAAATTAATACACTCGCACACTACACCTTTTAAAATTTCCACTAAATCACTCAATAGAACCCAATTACCCAACAGAGTACATTACAACCAATATCGAAGAAATTCCCCTTACTCGTGACATTCCCGGACCCCATACCTACAGGTCATAGCTGATTTACCACTATACCTTGAACTGAAACCAATACCACACATAATCATGTAATCTACTTATCAATAACGAACTCCCCCACTTGGCTCAAGGCCAAGGATCAAGACAAACAAGACTATGCCCACACATTATCACTGCCACCATGCTGTGGTGGGATTCAACTAATTCCTCCATAAGTTTATATGACCCAAACCATCTAACACTCAAATCAATTGCCAATCTCGCATCTACCATCGCAATAGTCACGCCAATTTCCACAAGCGATCTAAACTCCAATCACAACATATATCTTTTACTGGTAGAACAGAACTTATTACAGAACTACATACGGATCACACACCCTATGACAACCCGCAAGAGATACCCCTGCCCTCTTAGCCTCAACTGCGATCTCTCCATACACTTCTGAAGACCAAAACTATCACGCAATCACTATACCTTCCTGCATCTGAACACAACCAATGCCTACCCTCGAGGCACCACATTATGCGGTAAAACCTAAAGCTGATGGTAGAACTAACACTGGAGCGGTGGCCACAGAAATCTCGAGCTTCTGGAAGCTCTACCCACACATGTCTGACAACATGGATACCCTCACTGGACACCACGTGTCCCAAGAATACTACTGAACCGAGCCAAAATTCATTCTCGGAGAATTGGCATAGAGCCTTTTCTCCCTGAATCCTTATAATGCCATTCTCATATACTGAGTATGCTACTCCCGGCTATGCAAATATGCCAGGACGCCATCAATGAATACAATAACAAGGAGTGCTAATATGGCTGGAATACACTGTCAATCAAATACATGAACGTTACTGGGGCAAACGATCAACTCAAAAGACATCACCAGGAACTCATAACCCAACAGATAAATCCGCTTCACTCCACATCTACACAACATGAGAGGTCTTCCAATCATACTCGCAACTCAAGGACACATACCAAATCGAGACAGAAATCAAACACTCAATAAATCTTACCACATTTCCAGCCAACCCTTTTGAGACAATTCACAGTCTAAACACATCTAACCATCAAATCACACCCACCACATAAGCATCTAATCACCAATTCTCATCAATAAGAACACGAACGGGCATACAAGTCCCCAATTACAGGTGCCCACACAATGAAAATCTCAGCAATCAAGCCACATAATGAATCCGGCCCCAAGTCCTCCAGAATGGCCCATTATCAACATGCCAACATCACATCTCATCCATGGAAGTCACAATCCGTCGATGCACAACTGATACCAAGCGCTCTCGTGCCGTTCGAATACATGGAAGGAATTCAAGAGTTACGCTCTTGGCTGAATATAATGGATTCGCACGACAATAATTTTGTTTTTTAAAAAGTGAGATTTTTCTAAGGGTTCCCGAGCCTCTCAAAGATAAGTACAGACGTCTCCGTACCAATCCGCAAGAATCTACTAAACCTGCTCATGACCGGTGAGTCCTATGTAACCTAGCGCTCTGGTACCAAGTTGTCACGACCCCAAATCTAGGCCAGTCGTGATGGCGCCTATCATGGAACTAGGCCAACCAAAACTTCACTCAAATCATAATAAACTTCCATTTACATCTTTACTATACCGATTACCCATAAAAGTTCCTTTAAAAATTTATAAAAATAGTTAAATCTATACTGAACATAATACAACCCCCGAGAACCCAGAGTCACTGGTCATGAGCATCTACATAAAATATACAACTAGACGAAAATAAATACTATAGTAGTAAGCAGGACTGTGGACGCATGCAACTACCTTGCAAACCTCCGAGAATCTCTGGAACAGATATGCAGCTTACCCTTCCCTAACACCTGAATCGGCACACAAAGTGCAGGGAGTAATGTGAGTACGCCAACTCAGGAGTAATGAAAATAAATCAGGTCTGAGTAGCAAGAAACACATAAAATCAATGTCATCAAATCATAAGATGCAAAGCCTATCTTTCCAACAGTATAACATAGATATGTGAAATCATCATGCCTTAAAATCAACTTCAGAAAAATCCTTTGAAGAACGTATACTTTCAACAACTTCAACCGAAAGATTTAGTATGAAAATGAAATGAATCATATAGAGGCCCCTCGGGAAAAACATATTTCATAAGCTCAGAGTGAGAGTAGTAAATCATCAGTAGCCCCTCGGGAAAAACATATTTCATAACTCAGAGTGAAACTAGTAAAATCATCAGTAGTCCCTCGGGAAAAACATGTATCATAATCAGCCCCTCGGGCATGCCTCACAGTCACTCATAATCAGCCCCTCGGGCATACCTCACCATCACTCGTAATCAGTCCCTCAGCACCTCACAGTCACTCAGCATATAACAATCACTCATGCCTCCCAATCACTCGTCGCTCGACACTCGGCACTCGGCACTCTGAGCGCTTACTAGGGGTGTGTACAGACTCCGGAGGGGCTCCTTCAGGCCAAGCGCTAATATCACTCGGCACCTCACAATCACTCAGCACCTCACAATCAAGCTCTCGGCCTCACTCAGCAGAACCACTAAAAATGCCCCTCGAGTGAATCCGTAAAACAGGGTACTCGACCCAAAACATCATTTTAAATCTCAAAGTGGTGTAAATCTTGCTGAGTTTCGAAAACAGTAAGCACAATGTGACTGAGTGAAATCATCAATACATAGTGCGGTGAAACAACAGTAAAAATCCCCTAAGGGGTCTAAACAGATCGGCACGAGGCCCCAAACACGGCTTATAGCCCAAATATTTCACAAATCTTTAGAACATAATTTAACATAAGGTTTTGAGTAAATATGCAACTCATTAGCTGCCGGGGAGAGGACCTAGTCCAATCCAAAAATAATACGCGCCACATATTCGTCACGCGACATGTGCGCCATTCCAAAATCGGTGAGAAAATATGCAGTCTGGGGTTCCATACCCTCAGGACAAGATTTATAACCATTACTTACCTCTACCGGGCCACAACACTAGTCCGCTCTGCTCTTGCCCCTCAAATTGGCTCCCGATTGCTCCGAATCTAGCCAAAACTAGTTCAACATCATCAACATATACTCAAGGAACACAACCCAATCGAAAACTATCAAATTATACAGGAATCTCGAAATTCAGCCAAACTCGAGCCCCGGGCCCACATCTCGGAATCCGATAAAATTTACATCACAAGAACCCTTATCCTCCCATGAGACCGTACATACCAAGAACATAAAAATCGGACCACAATTGCCCACTAAAATCGCGAAAAGAAATTCCCAACTCGTTCCTCCTATTTTCCATCTTTTCTAACTATATTACTTCAAATACAAGACTAATCCGAATTGAAATAGCATAGAAACGATGATAATAATCCGAGAACTTACCTTCACTGAAGAATCACAAATCCCCTCTCCAATATACCTTCAAAGGAGCTCCTCCCGCATGCAAAATGGTAAAATGAAATGAATTTCATGGATACCTCTTATATACTGTTTCTACTACATTTTCACACCTGAGGACACTTAGTCGCACCTGCGGACCCGCACCTACAGTCCCAGGTGCGCACTTGTAACGAACCAAAATCCCTAAGGTCGTGATGGCGACGGACACAAGGTCAGGCAAGCCAAAACATTAATTAGTTGAAATATATTCATGTTTTAACATTTTCGAAATCGTTACCTTTTCTTGCATTTCATAATCAAATAAATAAATTTTAGTAAACTTAAATACGACAGCACATCAATTTAGTTTAATAAAATAAATCCCAACACGTCCCCAGAACCCGGTGTCACAAGTACATGAGCAATTTCTAAGAATTTTACAAATATTACAAAGCCTGTCCGAAATACGCTGGACCAGGAAATTTAAAATGAAACAGATACAATATAAAGGTGACTCTGTCAGCTGCGGATCGCCTCCAGAAGATGCAGCTCGCCTAGGTCTCCGAATCCTCCACATTGCTATGAAAGCACCTGTGCAATAAAATGCACAGCAAGTGCAGCATGAGTACAAAAACAACGTGTACTCAGTAAGTTGCCTTCCTAATCCCAGAGAGGTAGTGAGGAGAGGTCAAATTAGACACTTACTAGGATCCAACAATATAATATATGACAGAATATGATGAAATACAATAGACATGTAAGATAGTGAGCAACGAGTACATATCAAGTACAGAAATCCATGTAATCACTGAGAATAAACCACAATGTACACTTCCCTTTTTCCCAAATACATGTCAAGCCAATACCAATAGAATAGTAGCAAATAGTCATGCGCACACAAGGGTAAGACAACTGGATGGAGTCATAAGATAGTCAACCGCTCTATGCACTGCCGAAGGATCGATCGGCCCGTCCCAAAAGTGCATCTCTCAACCTCTCTACGCACTGCCAAGGGATTGATCGGTCAGTCCCAAAAGTACGGCTCTCAATCTCTCTATGCACTGCTGCAGGATCGATCGGCCCGTCCCAAAAGTGCATATCTCAATCTCTCTACGCACTGCCGAAGGATCCATCAGCCCGTCCCGAAAGTGCGGGTCTCAATATAATAATCCTCTCTGTGCACTGGCGAGGGATCGACCGGCCCGTCCCAAAAGTGCATCTCTCAGTATAATACGGCTAGCCTGCTCGCGAATCATACATGCGACTCAGGTGCTCATAAGAATACATACACAAATACAGGGTCTACCTGCTCGCGAATCACTCAAGAAACTCAGGCACCCAAAGTTACACATATCCACATAATAAATTAGTATTTTATCAAGAAAACTGTTTTTCTCAGGAAAATGTAAAGTCCTTATTAAAAGAAACATGAAATATAAGTTTTGAAATCTTTTTTTTTGAAACTCATTTGTCCAATTTAGTGACACTCAATAATACAACCAAGTCCAGGTACACATATATATATTCACAGCGGACACAATTCTCTTTTTTAGAAGGTTAGCAATATGAACTCTAGTTGTCTTTTAAATTTTCAATCACGTTTTCGGTAATATTAGCAGTTTAATATTACAGGCAGGGTTACAGGTACACACATAAAGCATGCTAGCGGGTCCTAGGCTACCTGGACATGGCATAAGAGTAGTTACATACGGACTCCCATCACTTTGTGCATACGTATCCCCCGAAGACTATAGCATGTATTGATTTAATTCACCTACGGGGACGATTCCCCCTCACAAAGTTAGAAAGGAGACCTACTTCGCTCCGAAATTCTATAAAAGGCCTCCGAAGCTTCCCGACGACTCCAATCGATGCACAACGCTCCTAAACTACCACATAAATGACAAACCAATGAAAATGCTTCCTAATACTCACAACAAGTTCAGAAAATATACTTTGCCAACCCCACTCAATGAAATGACCAAAATGCCCTCGTGCCCACGTGCCCGGTAATCCAAAATTTCTCGAAGGTACATTCTACCCATAGCCTTACTAATTAAAGTATACAATTTAGTCTACATTCCATACTCAATTCGAGGCTAAAATCAAAATTTCAAAAATTCTAGGTTTCTTCAATATTTATTTTTTCCTCAATTTCCACTACCAAATCTATGTAATAATCCGGTAGTTAACTTACAAAAGGAGGAATTGACTTACCTTGACAATGCATGAAGGAATCCTCTCTTGAAGCCTCCCAAAATCGCCCAAGCCATGAAGAAATGAAGACAAATGAACCCAAAATTCTCGTTTTAAAATATTCTGTCCAGGTCGATTTCCGCACCTGTGGTCCTTCATCCACACCTGCGATCTCGCAGGTGCGACCGAATATCACGCACCTGCGGTTTTCCTCAACTTTATCCAACCTGCACCTGCAGCCCACTGTCCGCACATGTGGCCTCGCAAGTGCGGAAAATCCATCGCACCTGCATCTCCCAACCAAGTCTACCCACTTTTGCACCTGCGACTCCCAGGCCGTACCTGCGGCTCCGCACCTGCGGCCAAATCCTCGCAGGTGCGGTTACACTAGATGACCGCAGCTTCAGCCCTTTTTCCAACTTCAACTTCGATCCGTTAACCACCTGGAGTCCACCCGAGGCCCCCGGGACCCCGTCCAATTATACCAACCTGTCCCAAAACATGACACGAACTTGATCGAGCCCTCAAACCAACATCAAACGATGCCAAAATCATGAATCGCACCCAAATACAATTCTTTAAGAACTTAGAATTTCAAACTTCTACATCTGATGCCGAAACCTATCAAATCACGTCCGATTGACCTCAAATTTTGCGCACAAGTCATATAACATTACGGACCTTCTCCAACCTCCGGAATCGCATTCCGACCTCGATATCAAAACTTCCACTTCCGGCCGGATTTTCCAAAAACCTTCAAATTTCTTTCTTTAGAAAAAATGACTCCAAAATGACCTACGGACATCCAAATTCATTTCTGATCGTGCTCCCAATTCCAGAATCACCATATGGAGCTATTCCCAGACTCGGAATTCCCAAACGGACATCAATCTCCCTGATATGCACTTCAAGCCCAAATTCATGAAATACTTCTAAAATGCTAACTTTCACAACATACGCCGAAACGCTCCCGGGTTATCCAAAACCCGATCCGGACATACACCCAAGTCCGAAATCATCATACGAACCTGCTGGAACCTTCAAATCCTGATACGGAGATCGTTTACTCAAAATTCCAATCTTAGTTGATTTCTCTAACTTAAGACTTCTGAAACGAGAATTTTCTTTCCAAATCACTTCTAACCTTCCTGGAATTCAATTCCAACCACGCCCACGGGTCATAATACCTGAAACGGAGCTGTTCACGACTTCAAACTGCTAAATTACGCTCTAGAGCTCAAAACAACTGGTCGGGTCGTTACATTCTCCCCCACTTAAATCGATGTTCGTCCTCGAACATGCTAAGAACTGCTCTGGAGTTACTTGAAATCACTGTTTAACATCTTGAGCACCTGCCCGTGGTACCACAATTCCGTCGAGCACAATAGCTTGATCAAATCTGGAGATTTATTCTTTATCCATATAATAAGCTCAAAATTCATTCAAACACCTGAAATTTCTCTAGCCAGGCCTATTTTCAATATATATTAGCACTGCACCAACTAGCACACGATATACAAGACCATAACTGCATACCCTTGCTGAATCGGCACTATGCACCGCATAACTCATTGTCTGACCACAACGACGTTCCCTGAACCTTTTTAGTCAAGGTCGACAAATCTAAGGCTCCTGATGTCCCTCATAATAATTATACAGACATCCTGCTATAATGCTGGCGATACAACCACAATGGAGGGAATGCGCAGAAATTCTCACTCAACTGCAGAGTTAATAAATCATTGAATACCTCATCTTGACTAGAATCGTCACTTTCATTAGGAACCTGAATGATGGTATTTGTTCTTTATTATACACTTCACATAACCTCATCACACTGATCTCTGATTCGATAATCTCGTCTCACCCAGTAAGAACTTCTCAAACAGCAAGTCACCCCAAACATGGCTAACAGCCTCACATGATACTGCATCGCACAATAGGCTATAACTCGAACGTGATAATAAGAAACGATTCAGGACGAACTACTCATCTCACGCAACTAATATGAATTCTTACCATAAAATGGGAAATATAACACAAAAAATAAATACATATTAACCCTTCTCATCATCACACTGTTGCGGCGTGCAACCCGATCCAAATAACATACCCGTGGCGACGTGCCACCCGATCCACACATAAAATTTACATAAGAAGATATATATACGGAGCTGATTTGCTCACTATTATGAATTACTGAATATCGATCATAAGCACGCTAAGTGCATAATACCATCCTGGGGAGACTGATAAAGCCATAGGCTACAAAACTCAAGCACAAATGAGGTGCAATATATATACATATATATATATATATATCATATATATATATATATATACTCTGGATCTCAAGACCTACCCTGCTCATATAACATCCCCGCTACGCAGGACCTCAACACAAAAGAAATTATCAAGCCGTTTCACAACTCGCACGACACAATCACAATAACACATAAATTTGATGAAGACGGAACAACACCAAATAATCTAATACCTTTCCATGAAAAAAAATTCTCTACTGAAAGGAACAAGCCTGGCTCACACGGAGCCCATAATCATATGCAAATCCATCCACAAACATTGAGCCACCTTGCTCGCACCAAACTTAGCTATTAGCTTTTACCTGGGTCCACATTAACCCTACTTTTTCTCATAATACACGAGAACAATCGTCATCACCGGAACTAACACCCCAAAATCCATAATCAACTGAACCGAACGCCCTCCAGGCATAAATTCTCAATTTAAGCCATATTGCACTTCTTTATACTCGGCCTAAATCTGAAAGCCATCAAGTGACTACATTTCACACTTTATACAATCTTTTCGCGGTCATGCTTCGACGACCTTCCACACAAGGCAACAAGTCTGCACATCCATAACACCGACCACGCTAAGGCCGCAAAACACATCAAGAACCCATGACAAAGGTACGAAGCCTCTTTCACCGAATATCAGTCTCAAGTGACACTGAAGATAATACCAGCTTACACTGAACTTTCAAATCACTTTTCCTTGCTCTTCCGAGCTCATGACGTCCTTATAAACATCGGACCTAAATCTCGATCCTTACTCCCAGTTACATACTGCTTCCCGCACTTAACATACCATCATGAGGTAGCGCAAGAATTCCATCATAACTTTCGAACCACCAATAGGGTGAACACTTCATCATATAGGAACCTTTTACTTAACTCAATTCAAGAGTACCATCTCAACACACGAGTAAATTCCCATTATCACCCAATCATGCAAATCTTAAGTGGTAGTCTATACCACCATAACCCTTCCGGGATCCGCCTATACCTGACAGGCCATAGCACTCAAGTGCTTCCACATAAAATCCGTCACGATAGCCGACAAGCCCCGCCACACATCGTCATAAACCACATGCATAACTAAATCATCATTAATTGTCGCAAATGTGCCATTTAAACCATGGCTAATCTATCTATCTTCTTTTAATCATCATTAATTACCTCAGGAACAATAACAACTTCCTTCAACCCATAGCAAACTCAACCCTCACTCATCCCGAGTGACCTTGATTCACGAGACTATGCTGCCCCAAATCCCGCAACCCGTCTCATACCCTCCTGATAATCTTTTTCTTCAATCCGAAGTCTATTTCTCTCACTCCTCCAATATTATCATGCATGGTGAAACATGTCATAAAACATTCCAACCATCCTCCTCATTCTCAGAAATTATTCTGCAAAAGCTCGATTCTCGGTCATATTGCTGCTTGAAATGTTTAAATGCCGCATTCTTAACTTTTGAACTCACTAGGACCGCTAATGAGAGTCACCCACTCTGGCTGGCCCTGAATACAATCCACCACGAGGCTCTCTTAGCACAGGAACACCTTTTTCAATGAAACACATGACTGAGTCACTATCCTTACAACTCGCCCATGCCTTAAGAAAAAATCTGAATATTCCAAAGCCTAACCCTGATCCGACAGGGCCAACTTTTGTGCATACTCATCAATTCTCACGCAAAATTATCAGTTTACTCCTTTTTCCTTAGCTGAAATAACTTGCCTACACGCTGACAATCCTCAACCCCATGCGAAGACAATCCCACAACACAGCTGCAGCTAGTGGGACTCCCCCACTTAACTCGAAGCTACTCCTTGCACCACTCTAGACCCTGCTGAGAATCTTCCTCCTCTGATAACACGATCTTGCTCAGCCAGTCCGTCCAAATCTGCCAAATTCTCTTGCTAGAACTCCCTAAATACTCGAATTTCCTAGCACCATTCACACATTCTATCTCCTACCGACTAGCCACTAGGACCCCTCACAGAACCTGCCAACCCCGCCATTGCTAACCTATCCCTAGAAGACAACCCACCTATGGAAATCACTAGCGGAAACCTCCCAACGACACTAAATGCACGCTCTCTACGACTTCAATACCCTATCCTAAGCCCTGCTTCATTTACCAATTTACTAGCCCGTGTGCTACTCATGGACACCCATAATGTGCGACAAATACCTTCAAGTTCCAAGCTGTGCTGCCGCTCCCCCACTTTGTGACTGCTCGACTTCCGCTTCTTACCCCCTGGCCTCCTAGAAATGGAACCACCGCCTAGCCTCATTCCAGGATTATTCTTTGTAGCTCTCAAACCAGCAGATCACCACGACTTCAAGCTCTCGGAAGATTATCCTTCTCTAGCTGCCTTCATTATCAACACTTATCTGGTGCTGAACCACCGCACCTTACGATATCTGCGAACCATTTTCTTCTATACTTCTTGTCGATACTCTGACCCTGCGAAATCGAAGAAACCATAGCACCGACAAACTTGACACATTCCATTCGATCAATGACAATGACTATACGTCACAGGTGCATATCCCATCTCGCTTGAAGACACCAAGTCTTACTACCTTATCAATCCCAACCGATCCATTCATACTCTAAATGCCTTCCCTCTGTCGGAAGAAAAACACTGAAACCTTGAAATCACACTCTGATAAGACTTCCCTTCAAACCATTAATCTTCCCCAACATACGAGCAAACGCTCTAGCATCATATCGACACCGTGCGACGATCAATTGCAAACATCATCAGTACCTGAGTACAGCCTTAAGGCTCCTAGAAACACAGCTACCGAGCTGAAAGAAGACATCACCCTTTCACGGGGTCATAACAACAACCACAACCATTTACACATGGAAGCATCTCGAATTACATTTGTAGCACCATTTCCATTCCTCAAATTCATGATCCATAGCAAGCGCTTCGTGATGCGTAAGATTGAGTAGGAATGAACATAGGCATAAGCCTCAAATGAATCAACTCGCACGATGAATAATCAAGAAGGGATGTACTCCTAACATCCTTGTAGCCTCTCGAAGATAAGTAAAGACGTCTCTGCACCGATCCGCAAGACTCTACTAGACTTGCTCATGACTCGTGAGACCTACGGGAACCTAGCGCTCTGATACCATATTTTCATGACCCAAAATCCCTAAGGTCGTGATGGCGCCGGACACAAGGTCAGGCAAGCCCAAACATTAATTGGTTGAAATATATTCATGTTTTAACATTTTTGAAATCGTTACCTTTTCTTGCATTTCATAATCAAATAAATAAATTTTAGTAAACTTAAATACGATAGCACATCAATTCAATATAACAAAATAAATCCCAACACATCCCCAGAACTCGGTGTCACAAGTACATGAGAAATTTCTAATAAGTTTACAAATATTACATAGCCTGTCCGAAATACGACTGGACCAGAAAATTTAAAATGAAACAAATACAGTATGCAGGTGACTCTAACAGCTGCGGATCGCCTCTGGAAGATGCAGCTCGCCTAAGTCTCCGAATCCTCTACATTGCCATGAAAGTACCTGTGCAATAAAATGCACAGCAAGTGCAACCTGAGTACAAAAACAACATGTACTTAGTAAGCCGCCCGCCTAACCTCAGAGTGATAGTGACGAGAGGTCAAATTAAATACTTACTAGGGTCTAACAATATAATATATGACATAATATGATTAAATACAATAGACATGTAAGACAGTGAGCAACAAGTACATATCAAGTACATAATAGTACCAAATAGTCATGCGCACACAAGGGTACGACAACCGGCCGGAGTCATAAGATAGTCAACCTCTCTATGCATTGCCGAAGGATCGATCGGCCCGTTCCAAAGGTGCATCTCTCAACCTGTCTACGCACTGCCGAAGGATCGATCGGCCCGTTCCAAAAGTGCATCTCTCAACCTGTCTACGCACTGCCGAAGGATCGATCGGCCCGTCCCAAAAGTGCGTCTCTCAATCTCTCTATGTACTGCCGAAGGATCGATCGGCCCGTCCCAAAAGTGCGGCTCTCAATATAATAATCCTTTCTATGCACTGCCGAGGGATCGACCGGCCCGTCCCAAAAGTGCACCTCTTAGTATAATACGGCTATTCTGCTCGCGAATCATTCATGCGACTCAGGTTCTCATAAGAATACATACACAAATACATAGTCTTCCTGCTCGCGAATCACTCAAGGGACTCAGGCACCCAAAGTTACACATATCCACATAATAAATTCGTATTTTATCAAGAAAACCATTTTTCTCAGAAAAATGGTAAAGCCTTTATTAAAAGAAACATGAAATATAGGTTTTGAAAGCTTTGTTTTTGAAACTCATTCGTCCAATTTAGTAACACTCCATAATACAACCCAGTCCAGGCACACACATATATATTCACAGCGGAAATAATTCTCCTTTTTAGAAGGTTAACAATATGAACTCTAGTTGTTTTTTAAACTTTCAATCACGTTTTCGGTCATATTAGCAGTTTAATATTACATGCACGGTTCTAGGTACACACATAAAGCATGCTAGTGGGTCTTAGGCTACCCGGACATGGCATAATAGTAGCTACGAACGGATTCCCGTCACCTCGTGCATACGTAGCCCCCGAAGACAATAACATGTACTGATTTAATTCACCTAGGGGGACGATTCCCCCTCACAAAGTTAGAAAGGAGATTTACTTCGCTCCGAAATTCTATAAACGGCCTCCAAGCCTTCTCGACGACTCCAATCGATGCACAACGCTCCAAAACTACCACATAAATGACGAACTAATGAAAATTCATCCTAATACTCACAACAACTTCAGAAAATATACCCTCCTAACCCCGCTCAGTGAAATGACCAAAATTCCCTCGGGCCCACATGCTCGGAAATCCAAAATTTCTTGAAGGTACGTTCTACCCATAGCCTTACTAATTCAAATATACAATTTACGCTACATTCCATACTCAATTCGTGGCTAAAATCCAAATTTCCAAAATTCTAGGTTTCTTCAATATTTCCCAATTTTTTCCTCAATTTCCACTACCAAATACATGTAATAATCTTGTATTTAACTTATAAACGGGAGGAATTGACTTACCTTGACAATGCATGAAAGAATCCTCTCCTGAAGCCTCCCAAAATCGCCCAAGCCATGAAGAAATGAAGAAAAATGAACCAAAAATTCTCGTTTTAAAACATTCTGCCCAGGTCGATTTCCGCACCTGCGGTCCTTCCTCCGCACCTGCGATCTTGCAGGTGCGACCAAATCTCCCGCACCTGCGGTTTTCCTCAACTTCAGCCAACTCGCACCTGCGGCCCACTGTCCGCACCTGGGGCTTCACAGGTGCGAAAAATACATCGCACATGCGGCTTGGCAGGTGCGGAAAATACATCGCACCTGCGGCTCCCAACCAAGTCTGCCCACTTTCGCACTTGCAACTCCCAGGCCATACCTGCGGCCAAATCCTCGCAGGTGCGGTTACAACACATGACAACAGCTTCAGCCCTTTGTCCAACTTCTACTTTGATCCGTTAACAACTCGGAATCCACCCGAGGCCCCCGGGGCCCCGTCATATTATACCAACCTGTCCTAAAACATGACACGGACTTGCTTGAGCCCTAAAACCACATCAAACGCCGCCAAAATCATGAATCGCACCCAAATCCAATTCTTTAAGAACTTAGAATTTCAAACTTCTACATCTGATGCCGAAACATATCAAATCACGTCCGATTGACCTCAAATTTTGCGCACGAGTTATATTAAACATTACGGACCAGCTCCAACTTCAGGAATCGCATTCCGACCACGATATCAAAACTTCAACTTCCGGCCGGATTTTCCAAAAACCTTCAAATTTATTTCTGTAGCCAAATGACTCCAAAATGACCTACAGACATCCAAATTCACTTCTGATCGCGCTCCCAAACTCGAAATTCCAAACGGACATCAATCTCACTGATATGCACTTCAAGCCCAAATTCATGAAATCATTCTAAAATTCTAACTTTCATAATATACGTCGAAACGCTCCCGGTTTATCCAAAACCTGATACGGACATACACCCAAGTTTGAAATCATCATACGAACCTGCTGGAACCTTCAAATTCTGATTCAGAGATCGTTTACTCAAAATTCCAATCTTAATTGATTTCTCTAACTTAAGGCTTCTGAAACGAGAATTTTCTTTCCAAACGACTTCTAACTTTCTTGCAATTTATGTCCGACCACGCCCAAGGGTCATAATACCAGAAATGGAGCTGCTCACGACTTCAAACCGCCGAACGACGGTCTAGAGCTCAAAACAACAGGTCGGCTCTTTACAGCACCTGCGGAAACCCACTTAACGGACAAAACTCGCACCTGCGGCCAATCCTCCACACCTGTGGCTTTGCAGGTGCGGCCCAAACTTGGCACTTGCGGAAAAATCCCCTACCTAGCCTTTTTCGCACCTGCGACTGAACATCCGCAGGTGCGGCCAACATCAGAAATCACACCAAGAGCTATTTTTCTGAGATTTTCCAATTTCAAAACCCCGCTAACCATCCGAAATCAATCCCGATCCCCTCGGGGTCCCAACCAAACATACAAACACACCCCATAGCATTATTCTAACTTAGTCGAACCTTCGAAAAAGCAAAAACAACACGAAAACACCAAAATTACATCAAATTCAAGCCTATGAACTTTGAAACTTCCAAATTTCGCCAACTACGCCGAAACCAACCAAAGCACCTACGATTGACCTGCAATTTTGCCGACATAACGAAAATGACATTACGAACCTGCTCCAACTTCCAGAATTCCATTCCGACCCCGATAGCATAGCCAAAGACTAACTTTCGCCAATTCAAGCCTAATTCTACTCCGTACATCACAAAAATATTCTGAACACACTCCTAAGTCGCAAATCACCTAACGAAGCTATCCGAGCCAAAAAAATCTGCATTCCAAGGTCGTTCACTTAAGTCAACTCTCAATTGACTTTCTCAACTATTAGGCTACCTTGAAGGACCAAACGCCTCAATTCTCATCATGACCACTCTGAACCCGAACCAACCGACCCAACGCATATAAATTAAGCTAAACAACATAAAAGGAAATAGAAACGGGAGAAGTGAGGCTAAATTCTCGGAACGAGTGGCCGGGTCGTTATAGGACTAAGGGTCGGATTGTGAGTAATATTAATGGGATTGGGCTGCACGCTGCAACAAATATTAGTGGTTCATGATAGGATCATGATTCACGCTGCATCAGGCACTATTTATTCATGATGGGATCGGGTTGCACGCCGCAACATGTTTTATTAGCACTTGGGCAGGGTCCGCCTCTCCGGAGTCTGCACGCCCACAGTGAGCACAGTTCCTGTTGATTCATGATGGGATTGGGCTGCATGCCGCAACAAGTACCATACATTGCTGAGTAATTAAGCGCGATGAGTGGGAGTGTGAGACTGTGATGTTGAGTACTCTGAGAGTGTGAGTACATGAGTTCGTCACTACGACACATTGCATTTGACATACATGCATAGAGACACATTTACTCATGTTACACAGTTTTGTGACATTTATGACTTCACATGCACATTGTCATGTAGGTATAGAGATGTATGTACCTCATGCTATCTGATATTGAATCACCTTATCTGTTGTTGAGAATTTTTCGAAAAAATCAAAGGTTTGTAACTTACTTATATTTTGGTGATTTCGGTGAAGGCTTTGGGTTTTACTGTTATAGATGAAAAGCATGATTATTTTTCATAACTATGAACTAGCGGAGCATCAATCTTTGAGTTATTTCTTGTACAACTTTTATTATATTGTCATGAGCTATTGTTGGAAATTAGTGTTGGAATCTAACTTTTGTACCAGCTTCTTGGTACTTTCAACCAAAGGTTTGATACTAATTGAGTACCGTTGTGGTGTACTCATGCTACGCTTCTGCACATTTCTGTGCCGATCCAGGTATTCAGATTGTGTTGTTGAGAGTTGCATCTGCACTGCGAGAGACTTCAAGGTATACCCGTTTGACGTTCGCGGGCCTCATAGTCACCATTTAACTTCATTATGCTACTACTAAATTTTAATTCAAAACAGTATTGTGTTTAGAAATTCTAGTGTGTTTTAGTAGTGCTTATTACTCCGTACTACCAGTTTGGGAAAATGTTTGACTATTGGCGTGTTGCGGCTATTTATGTCATTTAGTGTTTTATGATAAATGATTAAATATTTCAATTTTGTTATTAAATTATCATGTGTTAGGCTTACCTACTCTTAGTGACTAGGTTCCATCACGACATCCTAAGGTGGGAAATCGGGGTCTTCATAGTTTTCTTATCTTAGGAGAAAATTCATCTGACTAAGACTTCTTACCATAGGAGAAAATTCATCAGAGTAGGCCTTCTTATCTTAGGAGAAAGTTCGTCAGACTAAGTCTTCTATCTTAGGAAATAGATTCATCCAACTAAAACTTTTATCATGTGAGAAAATTCATTAGATTAGGTTTTCCTATCTTAGGAGAAACTTTATCAAAGTAAGACTTCTTATCCTAGGAGAAAATTCATCAGACTACAGATTTTTATCTTAGGATAATGATTCATCGGACTAAGGTTTATTATCCTAGGAGAAAATTCATTAGACTAGGTTTTCTTATCTTAGGAGAAAATTTATCAGACTAGGTTTTCTTATCTTCGGAGAAAATTCATCAGAGTAAGACTTCTACTCCTAGGAGAAAATTCATCACACTGTAGATTTTATCTCAGGAGAATGATTCATCAGACTAAGATTTCTTATCCTATGAGATAATTCATCAGACTAGGTTTTCTTATCTTAGGATAAATACATCAGACTAAGACTCTTACCCTAGGAGAAAAGGTCTAAGACTAGGAAAATATACACGCTCGAATTCCGAAAATTCTCGAAGGGATCACTCACCCGAAGCCTAAGGATCATAATTACGTCATTTTTCTGAAATGCATGGCTAACATTGGGCGGTTTATCAAATTCTCAAGAGCCCTAACAAGTACTACCCAATTCTTGATTTTTTGATGTTTTAGTAATCAATTCTAGTTGAATTCCATGTAAAGATTTAGGAAAAATAGAGAGAAATTACTCACTTTAGCACTATTTAGGTCGTGGGGGTGCTGCTCAAGCTTGGAGGCCCTCTAATTTAGGTTGTGCATGAGAAAAATGAAGAAAATCCCCTTTTTTAACATTTAAAGGGGTCTGCCTACAGGGGTTTCCGCACCTGCAATCCAGGGACCGCACTTGCGGTCTCGCACCAGCAAGGAAAAACCGGACTTGCAGAAAATGGCGAGGGGGCTGGGGATCGCACCAGCGGACCCGCCCCTGCAGAAATGGTTCCGCACCTGCGAAGGCTGGGGGCCCCATGGATTTCCGGACCTACGAGGATGGGACTGCAGGAGCGGTCCCGCACCTGCGGTCACACCAGCAACAACTGCACCAACAGTCGTTTTAGCTGGGTTTTGGCCTCGTTAGGTGCCCGGGAGGCACCTGGGCCCACCCGAGTCCTAATCCAAATATACCAACGAGTCCCAAAATTATAATACGGACTCGCTCGAGCCTTCATAATACCCAAAATACCACTAAAACTCAAAATCACACCCCCAAACCCCAAGAACCAAACATAGAAATTTTCAGTTTTCTAGACCTCGCTCACAACGTGCCGTACCGACCTATACAACTCGGAATGACCTCAAATTTTGCAGGTAAGTCATAATTAACATAACGGAACTATTCCCGGTCTTGGAATTCCGTTCGGGCCTCGATAACACAAAAACACCTCCCAAACCAAAATATGAACTTAAGGAACTTCTTATTTCAATATTGGGCGCCGAAATGCCCCCGGGTCATCAGAAATCCAATCCGAACATACGCCCAAGTCCAAAATCATCACACAAAGCTACCGAAACCGATGAAAATCGATTCCGGGGTCGTCCACCCAAAATGTTGACCGAAGTCAAACTTGGCCTTAAAAGGCCAGCCTTAAGGAACCAATTGTCCCTATTGCACTCAAAACACCTCCGAATCCCGGACCACCAGTCCCCGCAAGTCATAAATCATAAAATGCCGCTATGGAAAGTTTCATTTAGGGGAACTGTGTCCGATAATGCAAAACGACCGGTAGGGTCGTTACATTCATGGGGTTTCTCTTCAATTTCACGCTTTATACTGCCTCACATCTCTACTGGTGTTGTGGTATTCATGTTACTTGATGGAATCTCAAGGGATTCGAACCATATTTGGTTCAAAATCCCTCATCTTCTTGACTAATCGTTATATATTCACTCCTATGTCTGTGAGTACTGATATCTTCATGTTTTTACTGTTTCAAATCTTTGGTTCAAACCAGATTTTTAATTCACTTCTGTTTATTTTCGTAAACCTAACTATTTCTGGATAAATAAGTTCAGATATCTTTAGATTTGAAGTGGTTTGAGTATCTTTGGTATTTTTTCGTTAAGATTCTTCTGTTTTACTATTATTGTCAACCGATTGCATTTTTCCATAAAGTTAGGGTTTCGATTTCTAATATGTTTTTTGTAAAAATGTTTAAACGTTTAGACGTTTCAACTCTGGTTTCTTGTCTACTATTTCAGCTGATTTTTACATGAGTTTCATCTCTATGTTTTTCATATGCTTAGGGTTTTCAATTACTCGACTGTTTGTTAAATGTTTTGATCGTTTGCCTTAACTCTGTCAATTAAAGTGTTAATTGATTTTATTGCTTAAATCAGGGTTTGAAGTTGTGTTTTCCTTTAATAAAGATATTTCCTTATCAGACTTTTACTTATTCTTTCTTTATGTGTGATTAGTAATTGGTGCTACTTTCCTTAATTCTATTACTGGCCTGGTTTTTGTGCTTTGATTATTGGGGCTGATTTATAATTGATTGCTAGACTTACTGCTTACCTTATTTAACCTTATTCGTATCCGCTGATTTATTACGTATAAGATTCTCCATAATTAAAGTGATATTTACATTATTCTGTCCTATTAATTGATTTGTGTTAACCCTAATTGACTGATAACTGATCTCTCCACCTTATTTGTGTGCCATTGATTTTCCGACCTTATTTGGTTTTACTCTACTGTATGCTATAAAAGCCTTTCATTGTTCTGATTTTAAATAGGCTTACACACTTACACTTAGACACACCTACCTACACACTAAGAGACTTACAGTGAGACTCTTACACTCACACACACGCTTTTACAACCTCTTTACTTTACAACTTGAAAACTCTCAAGCTTCTCGTTTTTCTAAAAGAACTTAAGTTCTCTCTTTGTGCTATCGTTTTGATTTCTGTACTATTTAGCCGGCTGTAAGCCAAGGCTAAACTCCCTGGATCTAAATAACCATTACATCCCCTGTTTACTTTCTTCTTAACTGGTATGTTTTAAGTCCTATTATCCTATTTTTATCTATGTGCTTATGTGGTTAGTTTATTTAAAAATCTCAGCGTGCTTCTGTTTGCCATATGACTACGTGATTTTACTTAGTGATACTGTTAAAGCTAAGTTATCCTATTCTACTATGTGATTCTCAATCGGTATGTTTAACTCCTGTTATCCTATTTCTCTCCCATGTGATTATCTGGTTAGTTTGAAACCTCAGCATGCTTCTGTTGCTATATGCCCAAATGATTTCACCTAGTAACAATGATAACTAGGTTATCTCCATTAATATGAAACCCTGTATACTCACTTGTATGTTCCCTGTTCTGCAAACATGTAATATGGTGCCAATTTTGTCTATTAGTTCAAGTATCCTTGCTCTTTTGTGATTGCTTTAAATACTGGTACAATATCTACGTCTGAACCAATACTAGTCTGTTTGAACCTTTTGATAAATGTGGATTCTGTTTGTCCTATGTCGAGTTCTGTTTGTAGTCATGTGAACTAAATCTATTTGCTCCTCAAAATCAAATTATTTTCTAAAACTGTTCCCCTACCCTTTATATAATGTTTTCAAACTTCTACTCTTAGTTATTTATGGTCCTACCACCCCAATGTGAGCACTGCCTAGGGTCCTTGAGACTCCTCTAAACTGTAACACATTGGGGCTCGTATTCCAATCTTCTATGAACTGGTTTTCTAAGTATGTTTCTGGTGGGAGCATTCCCCGAGGTCCCTGAGGCCCTTGGGAACTTTGACTCACCAGAAGCCCAATTTTCTGTATTATGGATGGACCACCATTATGCTTCAGATGTGCTTTGCTTGAAGGCATGGTTCCCATGTTTATATTGGGCCTGTGAAGGTTCCCTATAGTGTAATGAATTTTGTAATTTATTCATTATCGGGCTGTAATAATGTAATAATCGCTTTAATGAACAGATCTGGGTTTATTAGTAAAAGATGGGGGGGGGGGGGTTATATATCTTTGTTCAAAGCTCGGGTTGATTGTGTGAGTGTTACTAATTGTTTGGAAATTCTACCTATAAGATGTTTTCTTGATTGTTTGTGATCATGCATATTAGAGACACTGCCTATATTTCTTTTGGTAATTCTGCATTACAATCCATGTCCTTAGAATCTACACATATTTCCAATCTCAATGTGCATTAATGATCATGTATATAGGATAATATTTGTGTGAATTAATAAACTTACTTGGAAATTTGTTTAAAATCTTTGCCCACATGTGGTTAATAGATGTCATGCCTATAGGAGGTATAAAAACCAGTTTTCTCCAATTTAGATACCATGTCTATAGGAATAAAAGGAATCAGTTTCAAAACCTAGAAATCATGTCTATAGAATTTAAACTAATGGATAGCATGCCTATAGGGTAAATCAGTTTGTAAACTTAGAAATCATGCTTGAAATCAATAACTCGCTTAGAAACCATGTTATAAGTCTATAATTAAAAATTATAGATACATGCCTATAGGATTCTGTTAATCAGTTCTGGTTATCACTTAGGCAAGCCTGTAGGGCTGTTAAGAATTCTGGGCCTAACAATTGTGACATCTTGCTGCCTGAAATGTGCCTAGATTCATAACTTAATCAAATCAGTAGGTTAGCTAGTAGGTCCCAATGCTCGTTTTAATAAACTGTCTTCTTACATTCTATTTATGTTTATCTAGATATCCTGCCTGTAGGATCCAAAATCAATAATGTTGTCTGATTTAATTGCATGCATTTGTGGTCTACTTGTGGAGGTTAATATGAGCCCTTATTTGACCCCTTATATCATAGTCCTATCTGAATTTTGTTTGTCGTCTAGATTTTCCTCATTTTAAGCAACATAGGTCTGTCTAGAACCACCCTAAATAGAGGTCCTAAATACCTCAAGGACCATAGGTAAGGGACAGGTAGTGCACGCATAAGGAACGAGTTAGAAGCTACTAAAAACTTCGGTAATAACTGAAAGATAGTAACTGGGTAGTAATCAGATGATGACTCGCGTGCTAATACTATGAGTAGCACCCCAACTTGGGGAAAGCTACCAAGTATTTCATGGAAATGATCTTATAGGCTAAAAAACCCAGGACCTCTTTAATTCCTGTTTTAAAGTAATGTATCTTTGTCTAAATTGCTTTATTAGCCTTTAATACTAATTCACTTAATTAAGTTCGGCCAGGACCCACCGTTTTGGACCTTGAGGGGTGCCTAACACCTTCCCCTCAAGGTAATTTCGAGCCCTTACCCGATCTCTGGTAATGCAAACTAGTTTCATGAATCAATTACTCTAGGTTCCCTAACGTGCCTTAATCCATTAGGTGGCGACTCTCAAATCCCATATCCCATCCCAAAAGGAAAATAGTTGTCTCAGAAATGTCGAAACCCGATTTTGCGTGGAAAAAGGGGGCGCGACACTAGAAAGACAAATAAAGGCAAAAACTTGAGAAATTTCCCTTTGGTGGGTCTTCTATTCTTTTATTTTCATTTTCATTTTCTTGCTAACCATATTCCCTATACTGCTTTGTTTCTATTTCGAAAAAAGAAAATTTTGTCATTTTTAAAAATGGTGGCCGGTTTTTGGCCTTGGTGTCTTTGGTAGCTTGGCTTTGTGCTCATTTGCCTTCGGAAGATCCATGTAAATTTGGCTCATGCTTACTTTTAAGGTGTTTCAAATCTATGTTCATCCAGAAAAAGTATCTTTATCTGAGTTATCCAATTCAAGACAAAATCAATTTTCTAAGATCAAGACAAAAATTTTGCAAGCATGTTGTCAGGACCCAATTTCCAATTTAGGTCGTGATGGCGACCAACACCAATGTTAAGCAAGTCAAAACTAATCAACTAATGGGTTCCATTTATTTTACCAAACATTTCCAACGTTTACTTAACTTAAACTCTTGGCGTTCGATAAATAACGAATAAGTTAGGCAATTTAAACTTAAACAACTAGAAGAAGTCATAATTACGTGATTACACCCCAAAAGAATAGTCTACTAATGTGTGTGCCAGGAACTAGTGTAACAAGCATGTGGGCATCTAGTAGAATGTACAAAAGAATATATATCTACTCTACTACCTGAAATAGAATAGATAGTCAAAAAAAAAAATTAGAGACTCCAACACGCTACTGAACGACATCAAAAGGGAGCAGCTCAACGTGGAATCTCAGTCCAAATATCAAAAACGCACACCGGACGGGTAGCAAGATGCACCTGCCTCAGATCCTTTACAATTAAGTATATAAGAGTATTATGAGTACATAAACAATATGTATAGAGTAAGTATCCAGTCTAACCTCGAAGAAGTAGTGACGAGGGGTTGACTTGACACTTACTAGGGCCAAAACGATATAATTAAGCGCGAGGCTAAGCATAGATATCAAGAATAAATAATAGAAAATAACAGGAAGTGACAAGTATTTCCATAAATATAAATTTCAATTTCCATCATTTCAATTAACAATTTATATTTCGAGGCATTTTAAGCAGTTCAAATCACAAAGAGTGCAAGCAAATAGCATGCGCAGATAATGCCGAGGGCATACGACCCGGTCCAACAAGATAATAAAATGTGCACTGCCAGAGGATAGAACGACGCGAGCCATAGATACATCTATTACCCCACTCGCGAATCATTCGTGCGACGCGGTCAAATAGAATTAAGCACATCAAGCAGGCAATCAAGAGCTCAACAAGAAAGTAATTACTCAAGAAATGTCAACTTCTTTTTAACGGTCAAGAAAATAATATTTAACCATTTCAAAATTTAATTACCAAGTTCTATATGATGTAACAAATTTAATTTGACTATAAAGTTTAAGTATGGCAAGTAACAAAATTTAAGTATGGCATGATTTTAGGTCCTAGACTACCCGAGCTTAAGCATAATAGTAGCTACGCACAGAATCTCGTCATCTCGTGCATACGTATCCCCCACAATTAAAACACATACTCAATTATTTCGCCTATAGGAATAATTCCCTCTTACAAGGTTAGAAAGGAGACTTACCTTGCTGCCAAAGCTTACTTCCAAGCTCAAGAATGCTCTCAAACTCTCAAACCGGACCCAGACAATCCAAAACTATTCAAATAAGGTAAAAACTAATCATTATAGGCTTCAAAGTTCACACTTCCCTTATTAGAGTGATTATCCAACCCAAATTACAAGATTCCTAAAATCCGCCCCCGGGCCCACGTGCCCGGATTCTAGAAATTTTCGAAGGAAAACGTTACCCATAACCTTATGATCAAGATTAAGTGATTTTTACTAGGTTCCATAACAAAGTTCGTGGTTAAATATTATTTTTATCAAAAGCATAGGTTTACTCTAAACCCATAATTTTTAGTCATTTACATGTTGTAATCTACCCATAAACTATGTTTTAAACTCATATTATGTAGAAATTACTTACCTCACAAAGCTAGGTTGAAATATCCCCATTTGAAGCTCCCAAATCGCCCAAGTATTGAGTGGAGTGAGTCAGAAATGACAAACTCCCGTATTAAATGAAGGCCTCAGCCTTTAGCGATTTTCGCACATGCGACGAGTGGACCGCACCGGCAGTCTTTCTTCTAGGACCAGTGTCTGCATCTGCAAAAAGGGCTGACCCAACAAGGATCGCACCTGCGGACAGGTGTACGCACATGCAGTTCCGCTTCTGCGGAGAAGGGACCGCATCTGCGAAACCTGGGCTCTACCTTTAGGCCGTATTTACACAACTTCGCCCGCACATGTGAGCGGGCACCTGCGGCTGGCTAACCGCAGGTGCGGTTGCACCAAAACTGGTGCACCAGCAGCTCATTTTGAGCTTCGACTCGACTCGTGCGATGTCCTAATGGCATCCAGGGCTCCCGAGGCCCTGTCCAAACATACCAACAAGTTGAAAATCATAAAACAGACTCGCTCAAACTTTTGGAATGCCTGAAAAAACATTAAAACTAAGAACCACACCCTAAAACCAATTGAATCAAACTTATGAACTTTAAGTTCTTCAATCTACTTCCAACATGCCGAAACGTACTTATACTACTCGGAATGATATCAAATTTTGCGTGCAAGTCTGAAATGACATTACGAAACTATTCCTGGTCTCAGAATTCTGTTTGGATCTCGATATCACCAAAACATGTTTCAAACCACATTTAAACACATGTTCCCAACATACGCCCAGGTCCGAAATCATCATACAAACATATTTGAACCGCCAAAATCCCGATTCCATGGCCATTTACTCAAAATGTTAACCGAAGTCAAACTTGGCCTTTTAAGCTAACCTTAAGGAACCAAGTGTTCCGATTTCAACCCAAACCCTTTCAAACCCCAAACCAACCATCCCCGCAAGTCCTAAATCAATAAAAGCAAGTACGGGAGTTTTATCTAAGGGCACGAGGTTCAAGGAAGCAAAACGGCCGATCCGGTCGTTACATTCTCCACCTCTTAAACAAATGTTCGTCCTTGAATGGGTCTAGAATCATTCCTGGAGTGCTGAACAAGTGTGGATATCTGCTCCGCATGGCCCCCCTTGGGCTCCCAGGTCGCCTCCTCGACTGTTTGGTCCCTCCACTGGACCTTCACAGCAGAAACCCTCTTAGACCACAACTGGTGATCCTGCCTATCAATAATAGCAATTGGCTCCTCCTCGTAGCCCAACCTCTCGTCTAGCTGAATGGTACTGAAGTCTAACACCTAAGATAAGTCGGCGTGGTATCTCCGGAGCAGGGATACGTGAAAAACTGGATGAACCCCTGATAAGCAGGGAGGTAGAGCAAGCTGGTAATCAACCTCCCTTACTCGCCTCAACACCTCAAATGGACCTATAAACTTTGAGCTCAACTTGCCCTTCTTCCTGAATCTCATAATGCTCTTCATTGGCAAGAGTTTCAAGAGAAGCTTCTCTCCAACAATAAATGATACATCAGGCACCTTCTAATCCGTGTAACTATTCTGTATCGACTGGGCCATGTGAAGTCTCCCCTGAATCAACTTTACCCTCTCCAAGGCATCCTTTACCAAATCGGTACCGTATAAGTTAGCCTCGCCAGGATCAAACCACCCGATGGGAGAACAACATCCGACCATATAAAGCCTCAAATAGAGCTATCTCAATGCTGGACTAATAATTGTTGTTGTAATAAAACTCGACCAAGGGCAAGAACTGATCCCACCGCTCTCCAAAGTAAATCACACATGCTCTGAGCATGTCCTCCAATATCTTAACTGCCCCATCCGACTTCCCATCGGTATGTGGATGGAATGTTGTGCTGAGCTCTACGCGGGTGCCTAACTCACTCTGTACAGCTCTCTAGAAATGCATAGTGAACTGAGGGCCTATATATGATATGATGGACACAGGAACACCGTGCAACCTAACTATTTCCAGAATATAGATACGGGCCAACCTCTCTAAATTGTAAGTAGTGACTACTAGAATGAAGTGTGCCGACTTGGTCAACCTATCAACAATAATCCAAACTACATCGAACTTCCGCAAAGTCCGTGGCAACCCAACTACGAAGTCCATAGTGATGTGCTCCCATTCCCACTCATGAATTGTCATCTGCTGGAGTAGGCCTCTTGGCCTCTGGCGCTCATTCTTAACCTGCTGGCAATTTAGGCACCTAGCTACATGCTCCACTATGTCTTTCCTCATTCTCCACCACAAATAATACTCCCTCAGGTCACGATATATTTCGTAACACCTAGATGAATAGAATATTGTGAACTGTGTGCCTCCTCTAGAATCCTCTCCCTCAGGCCATCAACTTTAGGAACACATAGGTGACCCTTAATTCGCAGAACACTGTCCTCGCCAATAGAAACCACCTTGACACCACCCTATAGTACCGTCTGTCTGAGAACTTCAAAATGTGGATCATCAAACTTCCGAGCCCAGATCCGCTCCAATAATGAAAACTAAGCAACAACACATGCAATAACTAGACCACGCTTTGAAATTTCCAGCCTCACAACTCTGTTAGACAAGGACTGAATTTCCAAATCTAGTGGCCTCTCCTTCGCTGAGATGAATGCCAAGCTAATTTACTCTCTACCTTCTTGCGTAAGGCATCTGCGACCACATTTTCCTTGCTCGGATGATAAAGAATGGTGATGTCATATTCCTTCAATAACTCAAGCCATCTATGCTGCCTCAAATTAAGATCCCTCTTCTTGAACAAGTGCTGAAAACTATGGTGGTCTGTATAAAGCTCACAAGACACTCCTTACAAGTAATGCCTACAAATCTTAAGAGCATGAACAATCGCTGCAAACTCCACGACGTAGTTCTTCTCATGAATCTTCAACTGACGTGAAGCATATGCAATAACTCGTCCCTCCTGTATCAATACACATCCCAAGCCAACATTGAAGTGCCATAATAAACTATATACATCCCCGAACTGGAAGGCCACACTAGAACTGGTGTTGTCGTCAAAGCTATGTTAAGCTTCTGAAAGATTGCCTCACACTCGTCAGACCATTGGAACGGGTCACCCTTTTGGGACAATCTAGTCATAGGTGTTGCACTGGATGAAAAGCCCTCCACGGCGATAATAACCTGCTAATCCCAAGAAACTCCTGATCTTGGTCGCTGAAGTAGGGAAAGGCCAACTATGAACCGCCTCAATCTTCTTGGGATCAATCTTAATACCCTCTCCTGATACAACATGCCTCAATAATGCCACAGAATCCAACAAAAACTCACACTTTGAAAACATAGCATACAACTTCTGTCCCGGTAAGTCTGGAGCACTTCTCTCAGATGCTGCTCGTGCTCCCCATGCTACGTGAGTAGATCAATATGTCATCAATGAAGACAATAATAATGGAGTCAATATAAGGCTTGAACACCCTGTTCATCAAATCCGTAAATGCCGCTGGGGCATTAGTCGAGCCAAAGGACATCACAAGAAACTCATAATGACCATATCTAGTATGGAAGGCCGTCTTTAGAACATTTGAGTCCTGAATTCTCAACTGATGATACCCTGATCTCGGGTTAATCTTAGAAAACACCCTAGCACCCTGCAACTGGTCAAACAAATCATCGATGTGCGGCAACAGGTGCTTGTTCTTGATGGTAACTTTGTTCAACTGGCGGTAGTCAATGCAGATCCGCATGGTCCGATTCTTCTTCTTCACAAACAATACTGGCACACCCCAATGTGATATACTTGGTCTGATGAACCCCTTATCTAGGAACTCCCCAAGCTGTTCTTTAAACTCTTTCAATTCTTTCGGAGCCATACGGTACGGTGGAATAGATGTAGGCTGGGTGCCCGAAACCAAGTCAATGCGAAAATCAAAATCACAATCTGGCGGTATACCTGGAAGATCAGATGGAAACACATCGGCGAACTCCCGAACAACTAGCACTGAATCAATCGTCGGAGACTTTGCGGTGGTGTCCCATTCATAATCTAGATAAGCCAAATAACCCTTCTCGACCATGCGTTCATTCATAAAAGAAATAACCCGACTAGCTGTACTAACTGAGGAACCCCTCCACTGCAGCCTCGGCAACTCAGGCATGGCTAAAATAACAGTCTTGGCATGGCAATCTAGGATGGCGTGATAAGGAGATAACCAGTCCATGCCCAGGATGACTTCAAAGTAGGTTATATCAAGTAACATGAGGTCCGCTCTAGTATTGAAATCACAAAATGTGACCACACAGGACCGATAGATATGGTTCATAACCTCGCCCACATGAGTGGACACATAAACACGAGTGCCCAAGGACTGATGAGGAACATCTAGGAAATGATAAAACAAAGATGATACATATGAATAGATAGACCCTGGATCAAATAATACTAAAGCATCCCTGCCGCAGATGGAAATAATACCTACGATAACGACATCTGAGCCCAATGAATCTAGTCTAGCCGGAAAAGTATACAATCGGTCTGGAGCGCCGGCTGGCTGGCCTCCAACTGACTGAACAGTAGTTGGCTAAACTCCCCTTGTCTGCCTCCACCTCTAGGACGACCTCTACCAACTTTTCCTCCGCCTCTGTCGGCCGGACAACCGGTGTTGTAATCATAGACTGATGACTCTGTTGCACTGCCTTGCCCCGAAGCCTGTGGCAAGTCCTCTTCATGTGACCTCAAAATACACACTCATAACAACCTCTGGACACTATAAATGGCTGCCCTGAAGACTGGCCCTGATGGCCTGAATACCCACTAGAGGAACTCTGAATGGCTGGGGGACGGTATGAACTCTCTAGCATGGCGCTGAAATAAGCACTAGAAGAACCTGGATGACCAGAATACCCACCGGAGGAACCCTGAATTGTTGGTGGATGATAAGGACTCTCCAACATCGCATTGAAATAAGGCCTCACTGGAGCACGTCTAGGAGGCGGCGTGGGTGCTAAACATTGGGGCCTGCTAGGCTAGCCCCTCCCAAACTGACCTCTGCCCCTGGGGCACCTCTAAACTCCCCAGAGAACCGGGCCCTCTTATCCTGCTGCCCCTGCTCTCTACTCCTCAGAAGGTAGCCCTCAATCCTACGAGCAATCTCCACTACCAGCTGATAAGGAATCCGCATCTCAACCTCTCGGGCCATGTTGGCCCTAATAATAGAGTGCAACCATGCAAAAAACCTCTGCACTCCCTGTGTGTCAATAGGAAGTATCATGAGTGCATGACGAGGCAACTCAGAAAACCTCGCCTCATAGTCGGTCACTAATATCTGACCCTGCTCAAGCTGGTACGTCAGCTCTTCCTTCTCGGAGGGTGGGATATACCTATCCAAGAAAAGACGAGTGAGCTGCTCTCAAGTAATAGGAGGACAACCCAATGTCCTGCCATGAAGATAAGGATGCCACCATCTACGGGCCCTTCCCTCCAGCTGGAAAGTAGTGAAGTCAATTCATGAGACTCCAATATCCTCATGTTGTGCAGTCTTTCCCTGAACCTATCAATGAAATCCTGGGCGTCCTCATGACGCTCACACCCGAAGACAAGAGGGTGTAGCCTCGTCCATCTGTCCAATAACTTCTGCGGATCGCCGTCCGCAACTGGTCTAGGCTTTGGTGCTACTGCTGCAACTAGTTGGGCCACATCCGCGGGTAGTGCAACCGGAGTCTGATATACCGCAGCTGCATGTCCTGGGGCCTGTGCAGTAGGGGTCTGTACTCCCCCTCTCGCCTGAGATATGGCCGGGTCTGCTGGAAATAAACCAGCCGGAGTCATAGTATCCATGAACCGCATCATACGGCCCATAATCTCCCGGAAGCCCGGCGCTGTCATAAAGTCCACCAGGGCAGGCTCTGCTGTGGGCACCTCGTCGTGCTCCTCAACAAGAGGATCCTCTGCTGGATCCACTGGTGGTGCAACTGGGGCAGCTCTGGGACGCCCTCGTCCCCTACCTCAGGTCGATGCCCTCCCCCGGCCTGTTACACTTTGTAAGATTAACAACCTTCATACCGATATATATATATATATATGATATGGTATTTTGAGTGGAATATTTTTGTACAGAAAATGGTTTGAAAAATATGATTTTAGACAGTTATTAATATTATTACTACTTTCGTATATGTTTTAAATTATACACATAATATGAGAAAGTTTATGAGATTTTCCTTATTGTAAATATAGAAATTATTTTCTCACAAGAAAAGAAGGTTATTCTTTTACCATTTTAAGAATTAAGTGTACGGAAATTTATACTCTTTATATGAGATTAGAAAAATAGAAGTTAAAAAAAATATATGTATTTTTACATGAATATTGTAATAAAATAATAGTGTATGTATTTATTTTATGTGAATAATTGAGAAATTTATTAATTTTTAATGGGAGGTTAATTAATTAATTAAGCATAATTTGGATAAGGTTAAATTCACCTAACCTGGCAGCATGTGTAAAGTCTTCATCAAGCCTAAAGTGACTAAGGTGTTATAAGGCTAGGTGGTATCTTGAAAGGGGCTCTTGGCTAAGCCATAAAAGGCTCTCAAAATCACAATTATAAGGAATGGAACATGAGTATTGGGAATCAACTATTTCTGTTGGTAATCATTTCTTCAGGTTCCATCACCTCTCTACTGCATATGTATTTTCCTTTGAAAATTGATTATCTAAAATGAGAGAGACAATGCTATTAAATTATTTTTTTTGGTTATAAGGAGCTTCCAGACATATAGATCGAGGCCTTTACTCCATGTTTCTTCCATGTCCTTTATAAACTGATTTACATGCCTTATATACTCGGTATATTATTCGTACTAATTTTCTTTTGTTGGGGACGACACATTCATTCCTTTAGGTATAGATAATCAGTTTGACGAGCCATCATAATAGACGAGAATGGCTTCAGCGAAGGATCAGTAAGACACCATCTCATTCGGGGTGCAACCGAGTGTATGAGTCATCATGTCAAAAGTTTTCTACAGACTTATGGCTAGGCTGACACCCTGTCCTATTTGATGTGAAATAATCTTAGATGCTTTGTAGACAAAAGTTCATTTTGTACCGTATGTCAGAGGCCTTGCCGGCCCATATGTATTCATGTTTTAAGAGCGATAGTTTATTGATACAGTGTTGCCCACTTATAGTTATGCATTACGAGTTGTTGCCATGTCGGCCCATGATAGTTACAAAAGGAATGAGTCCAGCTAACTTGACCTATGTATGTTCTAGTTGAACAATCATAAGTTACAGAGTGGCTCACTCGGGCCAGCACGTCACTGGGTGCCAGCCACGCCTCCCCAGGTCTGGGGCGTGACAAAGTGGTATTAGAGCGGGTCGTGTCTTAGGGAGTCTACAAAGCCGTGCCTAGTAGAGTCTACTTATGGGTGTGTTGCATGCAAAATTTATAATTGAGAGGCTACATGGCATTTAGGAAATGTTACCCTTCTTTTATTTCCAGATCGTGCCATAGCCAAATCGTAAGAAGTCAGTATGAAGCTTTCACCAGATTTTGTATGCACCAGAGGTGCAGGTATTACAGTAGCGCTTTAAGGCGTGATATGGAAGTAAGTTTATGAAAGAAACAGAAGATATGATGCGAGATTAAAAGTAATTAAAGTCAATGTGAAGAAGATACGAGATACTCAAGTACGAAAGACTGTAAATAATTGAGACTTCAGATATAGTTTGGGTTTAAGTTTAATTTACAAAGGAGACCCTAGTAAAAATTTACTAAATCTCTAAGAGTTAACATTCGAGGACGAATGTTCTAAAGGGGGGAAGGATGTTACACCTCGTAAGATTAACAACCTTGGTACCGATATATATATATATATATATATATATATATATATATATATATATATATGATATGGTATTTTGAGTGGAATTTTTTTTTTAAAAAAATGGTTTGAAAAATATAATTTCATACAGTAATTAATATTAATACTACTTTTGTATATGTTTTAAATTATACACATAATATGAGATAGTTTATGAGATTTTCTCTATTGTAAAGATAGAAATTATTTTCTCACAAGAAAAGAAGGTTATTCTTTTACCATTTTAAGAATTAAGTGTACAAAAATTTGTACTCTTTATATGAGATTAGAAAAATTAGATGTTGAGAAAATATATTTATTTTTACATGAATATTATAATAAAATAATAGTGTATGTATTTATTTTATGTGGATAATTGGGAAATTATTGATTTTTAGTGAGAGATTAATTAATTAATTAAGCATAATTTGGATAAGGTTAAATTCTCCTAACGTGGCAGCATGTGTAGAGTCTTCATCAAGCCTAAAGTGACTAAAGTGTTATAAGGCTAGGTGGCATCTTGAAAAGGGCTCTTGGATAAGCCATAAAAGGCTCTCAAAATCACAACTATAACGAATGGAACATGAATATTGAGAATCTGCTATTTCTGTTGGTATTCATTCCTCCAGGTTCCATCACTTCTCTGCTGCAAATGCATTTTCCTTTGAAAATTACATTATCATAAATGAGAGAGACAATGTGATTAAATTGTTTTTTGGTTGTAAGGCCTAGTTTGCTCGTTCCTCTATGTAATATTAGACTTAAGTCATCTCTGATGGAGTTAAGAAGAAATGCAAAGTTGACTTTAGTGAATTACACTAACGTGTTTGATCTCCTTTTCCAAGTTTGGACCTATCACTATTTTCATCACTTCTTCCCTGATTTAATTATTTTGGCAAATCTGGTGACACTGCTCCTGGACAAATGCTGCATCAGACCCATTTGTGTACTAGAGTTTATTTTTCCCTTGATTGTCAGTAAACTTGAAGCATAAGTCTTTTCAGATCAGAATTTTAGTTAATTTAGAGTCAAAACTTACAAATTGCTTCTTTCACAAATTTTGACTGAGATAGATTGTAACTACGCGACCGATCGTTTTGAGCTCTAGCGCGTCGTTCAGCGATTTGAAGTCGTGAACATCTTCGTTTCAGGTATTATGACCCGTGGGCGTAGTCGGAATTGAATTCCAGGAAGTTTAGAATTGATTTGGAAAGAAAATTCTCATTTCAGAAGCCTTAAGTTGGAGAGATCAGCTATGATTGTAATTTTGAGTAAACGACCTCCGAATCAGGATTTTAAGGTTCCAGTAGTTTCGTATGATGATTTCGGACTTGGATGTATGTCCGGCTCGGGGTTTGGATAACCCGTGAGCGCTTCGGCGTATACTGTGGAAGTTAGCATTTTAGAAGGATTTCATGAGTTTGGGCTTGAAGTGCATATCAGTGAGGGTGATGTCCGTTTAGGATTCCGATTTTGGGAATAGCTTTGTATGGAGATTCTGGAGTTGGAAGCGCAATCGGAAGTGAATTTGGATGTCCGTAGGTCATTTTGAAGTCATTTGGCTAAAGATAGGAATTTGAAGGTTTTGAGAAATCCGACAGGAAGTGGAAGTTTTGATATCGAGGTCGGAATGCGATTCCGGAAGTTGGAGCAGGCCCCTAATGCTGAATATGACTTGTGTGCAAAAATTGAGGTCAATCGGGTGTGATTTGAACGTCTCGATGTCAGATGCAGAATTTTGAAATCCTAAGTTCTTAAAGAATTGGATTTGAGTGTGATTCGTTATTTCGGCGTTGTTTGATGTTATTTGAGGGCTCGATCAATTCCGTGTCATGTTTTGGGATAGGTTGGTGTGATTGGACGGGGTCCCGGGGTCCTCGGGTGGATTCCGGGTGGTTAACAGATCAAAGTTGAAGTTGGAAAAAGGATTGAAGCTTGCTGTCATCTGGTGTAATCGCACCTGCGAGGCTTTGAACGCAGGTGCAAAGCCACAGGTGCAGCTAAGGGCGCCGCAGGAGCGAGATAGGGACTAGAGCTGAGGAGGCCGCAGGTGCGGAAGATTGGTCCCACATGCGAAATCGCATGTGCGAAGAGGGGATCGCAGGAGCGGGAATTTGCTGGGTCAAGTCAGAGCCGCACCTGCGGTGGAATTTCCGTAGGTGCGGAGCCGCAAGAGCGGCCATTGGATCATAGGTGCGAAAGAGGCCTGGGCAGAATGTTTTAAAGACGGGTTTATGTAATTTCTCACCCATTTTTAATTTGGTTGGGGCGATTTTGGAGGATTTCAAAGGGAGATTTTCACCATGCATCAAGAGGTAAGTGATTCCTTCTTATTTTCAAGTTAAATACAAGATAGTTACATAAATTTAATATGGGAACATGTGGGAAGAATTTAGGGTTTTGAAGAAAAGCCTAGAAAATGTAAATTTGGAATTTAGCCATGAATTTGAGTATGGAATGTAGAATAAATGGCATGATTGAGCTAGTAGAGCTATGGGTAGCATGTATCTTCAAGAATTTTGGATTTTCGGGCGCGTGGGCCTGAGGGCATTTTTGTCATTTCTCCGAGCGGAGTTGTGAAAGTATATAATCTAAATTTGTTGTGAGTATTAGGATGAATTTTCATTGCTTTGCCATTATGTAGTAGTTTCGGAGCGTTGTGCATCCGTGAGAGTCATCGGAAGGGCTTGGAAGCTGGTGTTGGAATTTCGGAGGGAGGTGAGTCTCCTTTCTAACTTTGTGAGGGGGAATCGTCCCCCTAGGTGAATTAATTAAATACATGCTATTATCTTTGTGAGCTACGTATGAACGAGGTGACGGGAGTCCATGCGTAGCTACTATTATGTCATGTCCAGGTAGTCTAGGACCCACTAGCATGCATTACGTGTTATACCTGTAATATTAAACTGCTAATATAATCGAAGATGTAATTGAATATCTAAAAGAAAACTAGATTTCATCTTGTTAATCTTCTAAAAAGAGAATGTATCTCTCTATGGATATTTGTGTACCTAGACTAGGTTGTATCGTGGAATGTCATTAAACTTGACAAATGAGTTTCAAAAACATATGATTTAAAAACCGATATTTCATGTTTCTTATAATAAAGATTTTAATACTTTCCTGAGAAAACAATTTTCTTGATAAAATATGGATTTAATGGGTGGAAATGTGTCAGCACCTGAGTCGCAGGTATGATTCGCGAGCGGGGGAAGCTTTATAATGTTCAGTATTAGTGTGTCAGCACCCTTATCGAAGGTATGATTCGCGATCGAGGGAAGTTTTATGGTAATTTGGTATAAATGTGTCAGCACCCGAGTCACAGGTATGATTCGCGAGCAGGGGAAGCTTTATAATATTTAGTATAAGTGTGTCAGCACTCGAATCGCAGGTATGATTCGCGATCGAGGGAAGCTTTATGGTAATTTGGTATAAATATGTCAGCACCCGAGTCACAGGTATGATTCACGAGCGGGGGAAGCTTTAGAATATTAAGTATAAGTGTGTCAGCACTCGAATCGCAGGTACGATTTGCGATCGAGGGAAGCTTTATCGTAATTTGGTATAAATATGTCAGCACACGAGTCGCAGGTATGATTCGCGAGCGGGGGAAGCTTTATAATATTCAGTATAAGTGTGTCAGATATTCCTTCGACTCTGGCCAGTTGTCTTATCCTTGTGTGCGCATGACTATTTGGTACGGTTTTATTGATATTGGCCTGACATGAATTTGAGAAAAAGGAAAGTGTACTTTGTTGTTTATTCTCGGTAGTTACCTGGATTTCTGTACTTGATACGTATTCGTTGCTCACAATCTTACATGTCTACTGTATTTCACCATATTTTGTCATAAATTATATTGTTGGACCCTAGTGAGTGTCTAATACGACCTCTCGTCACTACCTCTATGAGGTTAGGCGGGTGACTTACTAAGTACACGTTGTTTTTGTACTCATGCTACACTTGCTGTGCATTTTTATTGCACAGGTACTTTCATGGCGATTGGAGGATTTGGAGACTTAGGCGAGCTGCATCATCCAGAGGCAATCCGCAGCTACGAAATCTCCCTCGCACTGTGTTTACTTTTAGTTTATATTCCCATGTCCAATTAATATTCCGGATAGACTTTGTGATGGTTGTGTAAATTCTTAGAAATTGCTCTTGTACTTGTGACACCAGGTTCTGGAGTAGGTTGGGATGTGTTGGGTTATATTTGCTATGGTGCAGTATTCAAACCCTTATTTTTAACTAATAGGTTTTTATTTGGTTGATATGTAATAAAGTGAAAGGAAAATGTTTTTCATAATTGTCAAAAACCGAAAAGTTATTTCAACTAATTAAGGGGCTGGCTTGCGTGACAGTAGTGTCCGGCGCCATCACGACTCATAGATTTTGGGTCTTGACAACATGGTATCAGAGCGCTAGGTTCCTGTAGGTCTCACGAGTCATGAGAAAGTCTAGTATAGTCTTGCGGATCAGTACAGAGACGTCTGTACTTATCTTCGAGAGGCTACAGGGCTGTTAGGAGTACTTCCCTTCTTGATTCTTCATCGTGCGGGTTGATTCTTTTGAGGCTTATGCCTATGTTCATTCCCACTCAATCTACACATCACGAAACGCTTGCTATTGATCAGGAATTTGAGGAATGGAAATGGTGCTACGAATGTAATCCGAGATGCTTCCATGTGTAATTGGTCGTGGTTGTTGTTATGGCCCTGCAAAAGGGTAATATGTTATTTCAGCTCAGTAGCTGTGTTTCTGGGATCCTTAAGGTTGTGCTCGGGTAGTGATGATGTTTGCAATTGATTGTCGTGCGGTGTCGATATGATGATAGAACGTTTGCCCGATATGTTGGGTGAGATGAATGGTTTGAAGGGAGGTCGTCTCAGAGCGTGATTTTGAGATTTTGGTATTCTAGTGTCTACATAGGAAAGGCATTTGGGTTATGAATGTGCCGGTTGGGGTTGATAAAGTAGTAAGACTTGGTGTCTGCAAGTGAGATGGGATATACACATGTGAGATGTCGTCGTCGTCATTGATCGAATGGAATGTGTTATGTTTGTCGGTGCTATAGTTTATTCAGTTGTGTGGGGTCCGCGTATCGATAAGGAGTATTGAAGAAAGCGGTTGGCATAGATCGTGAGGTGCGGTTGTTCCGTACCGGGCAGGGGTTGGTAATGAAGGCAGCTAGAGAAAGATGATTTTCGGAGAGCTTGAAGTCATGGTGATCTGCTGGTTTGAGAGCTATAGAGAATGGATCTGGAGTGAGGCTAGGCGGTGGTTCCATCTCTAGGAGGCTAGGTGTAAGAAGCGGAAGTCGAGCAGTCGCAAAGTGGGGGATCGGCAGCATAGCTGAAATTTGAAGATGTTGTCGCGCATTATTGGATGTCCGTGAGGAGCGGACGGACTAGTAAAGTTGTTAAATGAAGCAGGGCACAGGATGGGGTATTTAAGTTGCAGAGAACATGCATTTCAGCGTCGTTAGGAGGTGTCCGCGGGTGGTTTCCATATGTGGGTTGTCTTCTGTGAATAGGTTAGCAATGGCGGGGTTAGTAGGTTTCTGTGAGGGGTTCTAGTGGCTAGTCGGTAGGAGGCAGAATTTGTGAAGGATACTAGAGGATCTTAGTATTTAGGGAGCGCTAGCAAGAGAATATGGAAGAAATGGACAGATGGGTTGAGAAAGATCGTGTTATCAACAGAGAAAGGATCTCGACGGGGTCTAGAGTGGTGCAAGGAGTAGCTTCTAGCTAAGTGGGGGATTCCCACCTTCTGCAGTTTGGTCGTAGGGTTGTCTTCGCATAGGGTCGCGGATTGTCGACGTGTTGGAAATTTATTTCAGTTAAGGGAAAAGAGTAAGATGGTAATTGTGCGTGGTATTTGATGAGTATGTGCAAAGGTTGGCCTTGTCGGGCAAGGGTTGGGCTTGGGAAGATTCAGAACTTATGCTTAAGGCATGGGCGAGTTGTAATGTTAGTGACTCAGTCACGTGTTTGATTGAAAAGGGTGTTCCTGTGTTAGGAGAGCCCTAGATTTGATTATATTCGGAGCCAGTCGGAGTGGGTGACTCTCAATAGCGGTCCTAGTGAGTTCAAAGGTTAAGAATACGGCGTTTAAGGGTTCAAAAAACAGTATGATCGAGAGTCGAGCTTTTGCAGAGTAATTTCTGAGAAAAAGAAGAATATGTGGAATGTTCTATGGTGTGTTTCAGCATGCAGGATAGCATCAGAGGATTGAGAGAAATAAACTCCGGATTGTAGAAGGATTATCAGAAGGGTATGAGACAGGTTGCGGGATTTGGGCAGCATAGTCTCGTGAATCAAGGTCACTAGGGATGAGTGAGGGTTGAGTTTTCTATGGGTTGAAGGAAGTTGTTATTATTCTCGAGGAAGATGATTAAAAGAAGATAGAATTATTAGCCATGGTTGAAATGGCACATTTGCAGTAGTGATCGGTTCCTTTGATGTGAATTAGTTATGCATATGGTTTGTGGCAGTGTGTGTTGGGCTTGTCGACTGTCGTAACGGATCTCATGTGGGAGAATTTGAGTGCTATGGCCGGTCAGGTGTAGGCGGACCCCGGAAGGGTTATGGTTGTATAGACTACTACTTAAGGATTTGCATGATTGGGTGATAATGGGAATTCACCCGTGTGTTGAGATGGTACTCATGAATTGAGTCAAGTAAAAAGTTTCTATATGATGAAGTGTTCACCCTATTGGTGGTTCGGAAGTTATGATGGAATTGTTGCTACCTCATGTTGGTATCTTAGGTTCGGAAAGCAGTATGTAACTGGGAGTAAGAATCGAGATTTAGGTCCGATGTTTATACGGATGTCATGAGCTCGGAAGAGCATGACAAAGTGATTTGAAAGTTCAGAGTAAGCTGGTGTTATCTTCAGTGTCATCAGAGATTGATATTCGGTGAAAGAGGCTTTGTACCCTTGTCATGGGTTCTTGATGTGTTTTGCGGCCTTAGTGTTGTCGGTATTATGGATGGGCAGACTTGTTGCCTTGTGTGGAAGGTCGTGGAAGCATGAACGCGAAAAGATTGTATAAAGTATGACATGTAGTCACTTGATGAATTTCAGATTTGGACTGAGTATAAAGAAGTGCAATATTGCTTAATTAAGAATTTAAGCCTGAAGGGCGTTCGGTTTAGTTGATTATGGAGTATGGGGTGTTAGTCCCGGTGATGATGGTTGTTCTCGTGTATTATGAGAGAAGGTGGGTTAATATGGACCCAGGAAAAACCTATTAGCTTAGTTGGTGCGAGCAAGGTGGCTCGATGTTTGTGGATGGATTTAAATATGATTATGGGCCCCATATGAGCCAGGAATGTTCCTTTCAGTAGAGAACTTTTCATGGAAAGGTATTGGAACATCGGGTGTTGTTCCGTCTTCGTCGATTTCATGTGTTATTGTGATTGTGTCGTGCGAGTTGTGAAACGGCTTGATAATTTCCTATGTGTTGAGGTCCCGCGTAGTGGGGATGTTATGTGAGCATGATAGCTCTTGAGATTTAGTGTGTGTATATATATCGTACCTCCATTGTGCTTGAGTTTTGTTGCGCACGGCTCTATCAGTCTCCCCAGGATGGTATTATGCACTTAGCGTGCTGATGATCGATATTCATTAAATTGTAATAGTGAGCAAATCAGCTCCGTGTATATATCTTCTTTTGTAAATTTTATGTGTGGATCGGGTGGCACGTCGCCACGGGTATGTTATTCGGATTGGGTTGCACGCCGCAACAGTGTGATGATGAGAAAGGTTAATATGTATTTATTTTCTTGTGTTTTATTTCCTATTTTCTAGTAAGAATTCATGTTAGTTGCGTAAGCTGAATAGTTCCGTCCTAAGTCATTTCTTATTATCATGTTCGAGTTATGGCCTATTGATGCGGTGTGGTATCATGTGAGGCTGTTGGTCATGTTGTGGTGGTTGTTATCTGAGCAGTTCGTACTGGGTGAGACGAGATTATCGGATCAGGTATCAGTGTGATGAGGTTATGTGAAGTGTATATTAAAGAGAAAATACCATTATTCAGGTTCATAATGAAGTGATGATTCTAGTCAAGATGAGGTATTCAAGGATTTGTTAACTCTGCAGTTGAGTATGAATTTCTGCGCATTTCCTCAGTTATGGTAGTATCGCCAACATTATAGCAGGATGTGTGTATATATATCATGAGGTGCATTGGGAGCATCGGATCCATGAAATTTTGGCTATTAAGGTTCAAGGAGTGTGATCGTGGTCAGGTGATGAGTTATACAGTGCATGGTGCTGATTCAGCAAAGGTATTCGGTCATGTTCTGGTATATCGTGTGGTAGTTGATACTGTATTTATATGTTGCAACTAGGACTAGCAGAGAAATTTCAAGAGCTATCCTGCTCACATAACATCCCCACTATGCGGAACCTCAACAAATAGGAAATTATCAATCCGTTTCACAATTCACATGGCACAAATATAATAACACATGAATTTGATGAAGATGGAACAACATCCGCTGTTCTAATGCCTTTCCATGAAAAGCGCTCTACTGAAATGAACATTCCTGGGTTATACGGAGCCCATAATCATATTTAAATCAATCCACAACATCGAGTCACCTTGCTCACACCAAACTAAGCTAATAGCTTTTACCTGGATCCATATTAACCCACTTTATCTCATAATACAAAAGAACTACCATCCTATTAGGGACAAACACCCCACAATCCACAACCAAATGAACTAAACGCCTTCCAGGCATAAATTCTCAATTGAGTAATATTGAATTTCTTTAAACTTAGTCCAAATATTCAATCCATCAAGTGACTACGTGTCACACTTTATAAAATCTATTCGCGGTCCTGCTTCCACGACCTTCCGCACAAGGCAACAAGTCTTCCCATCCACCACTGGCCATACTACGCTGTAAGAAAAATCAAGAACCCATAACCAGGGTACAAAGCCTCTTCCACCGAATATCAAATCTAAGGTGACACTAAAGATAACACCAGCTTACTCTGAACCTTCAAATCAGTTTTTCTTGCTCTTCCGAGCTCATGACATCCTTATTAACACCGAACCGCAATCTCGATTCTTACTCCCAGTTACATACTGCTTACCGCACCTAACATGCCAATATGAGGTAGCGCAAGAATTTCCATCATAACTTCTGAACCACCAATAGGGTGAACACTTTATCATATAGAAACCTTTTGCTTAACTCAGTTCAAGAGAACCATCACAACACACGAGTGAATTCCAACAATCACCCAACATGCAAATCCTTAAGTAGTAGTCTATACCACCATAACCCTTCCGGAATCCGCCTACACCTGACGGGCCGACCATAGTACTCAAATGCTCCCACATGGAATCCATTACGACGGCCGACAAGACCCGCACATACCGGCACAAACCACATGCACAGGTTAATCACACCGGAGGAACTGACCACTTCCATAAATGCACCATCTCAACCATGGCTAATCAATCTATTTTCTTTTAATAATCTTCAATTGCTTCAGGAATAATATCAACTTCCTCCAACTCATAGCAAACTCAACCCTCACTAATCCCAAGTGACCTTGATTCACGAGACTATACGGCCTAAATCCCGTAACTCGTCTCATACCCTCCTAATAGCCTGTCAATGCGGAGTTTATTTCTCTCACTCCTCCAGTACTATCTTGCATGATGAAACATATCATAGAACATTCCAACCATCCTCCTTTTTCTCAGAAATTACTCATCAAAAGCTCGATTCTCGATCATACTGCTGCCTGAAACCCCTTAACACCTCATTATTAACTTTTGTATTCACCAAGATCGCTATTGAGAGTGACCCACTATGACTGGTCCCGAATACAATCAACTCCAACCCTCTTCTAGCACATGAACATCCTTTTCCTTGAAGCACGTGACTGAGTCACTACCCTGACAACTCACATATACCTTAAGCAAAATTCTTCACCTTCCAAAGCCTAACCCTGGCCGGACAGGGCCAACTTTTGCACACATTTATCAAATCACATGCACAATTACCATTATACTCCTTTCCCTTAGCCGTAATAAATTGCTAGCACGCCGACAATCCGCAACCCTATGATAACACAATCCTGCAACCGAACTGCAGATTCTGGGACTCCCCCCACTTAGCGACTGCTCGACTCCCGCTTCTTACACCCGACCTCCTAGAAATGGAACGACTGCCTAGACTCAATTTAATATCATTCCCTTCCAACCGCATCCTTCAATACTCCTTCACCATACTCTGGCCCCATGCACCCGAAGAAACCATGGTAGTGACGAACTTAACATATTTAATTCGATCAAAAATGACGATGAACGCCACAGGTGAATACTCCACCTTACTTGAAACACCAAGTCTTACTACTTTATCAATCCCAACCGGACCATTCATAACCAAATGCCTTTTCTCTACCAGAAATACAATACCGAAATCTCAAAATTACACTCTGAGAAGACCTCCCTTCAAAACCATTCATCACCCCAAAAAAACAGGCAAGCATTCTATTATCATATCGACATTGCGCGATAACCAATCGCAATCAGCGTCATTACCTGAGCATAGCCTTAAGGCTCTTAGAAACACAACTACTGAGCTGAAACACCATATTATTCTTTTGGAGGTCTATAACAACCATCCCAACCAGTTACATATGGATACATCTCGAATTACATCCGTAGCACCATTTCAATTCCTCAAATTCCTAATTCATAGCAAGCGCTTCGCGACCCGTAAGATTGAGTAGGAATAATCTTAGGCATAAGCCTTTAAGGGAATCAAATCCCATGATGAGGAATCAAGAAGGGAAGTACTCTTAACAGCCCCGTAGCCTCTCGAAGATAGGTACAGACGTCTCCGTACCGATCCTCAAGACTCTACTAGACTCGCTCATAACTTGTGAGACCTAAGGGAACCTAGAGCTCTGATACCATGCTATCACGACCCAAAATCCATAAGGTCGTGATGGCGCCGAACATCATTGTATGGCAAGCCAATCATTTATTAATTTAAATAACTCCCGGTTATAACAATTATGGAAAACATTTCCTTTCACTTTATCACATATTAACCAAATAAAAATCTGTTAAGTAAAACAATAGTTTTAATATTACACTTTAACAAATATATTCCAACACATCCCAGAACCCGGTGTCACGAGTACATGAGCAGTTTCTAAGAATTTCACAATTCTTGCAAATCTTGTAAAAAATACAAGTGGACAAAGAAATTTAAAATAATGTAATACAATATGAGGGAGACTCTATCAGTTGCGGATCGCCTCCGGATGATGCAGCTCGCCTAAGTCTCAAATCCTTCACATCGCTATGAAAGTACGTGTGCAATAAAATGCACAACAAATGTAGCATGAGTACAAAAAAATTAACATGTACTCAGTAAGTCGCCCTCCTAACCTCATAGAGGTAGTGACGAGAGGTCAAATTAGACACTTGCTAAAGGTCAATTTAGTATATTCAAGTGAGACACTAAGCATGAATGTCATAGACAGTTTATCATAATTCAGGAATAAATAATATCAACTCCTTCCATTTTTAACACTTTAAGTCTTCGTCATTTCAGTTGACAATTTAAATCATGATCTAGGATAATAAACATCAGACTTATTTCACATTTTACATATAAATTCTCCTTCCTCATAACTGGCCATTAAAACATCATTAGGCCGATAAACATGTATAAATCACAGCAAATACGCAGTAAATATCATGCAAAAGCAATGCCGAGGGTCGACGGCCCGAACCAACATAAATATAAATTGTGCACTGCCAAGGTTGAACGACCCGAATCATAGATGCATCTATCTGCCCCACTCATGAATGGATCATGCGACGCGGTTATACATAAAATACTAAGGCTAGCCTAATCGTGAATCATACCTGCGACTCAGGTGCTCATATGAATATACACAAAAATAGGGTCATCCTGCTCGCGAATCATACGTGCAACTCAGGCACCCGAAATTACACATGTCCACACAATAAATCCCCTTTTTTATCAAGAAAGTCATTTTCTCAAGAAAATGGTAAAATTTCTTTAAAAGGGACATGAAATATAGCTCTTAAATCTTTGTTTTAAAGCTTATTTGCCAAGTTTAATGATATTTCTGTAATACAACCCTATCAGGTCACAGTTATCCATGGAGGAATACATTCTCTTCCTAGATAATTAAGACAATGAACTCTAGTCTTATTCAGATATTCAATTACGATTTCAATTATATTAGCAGTTTAGTATTACAGGCAGGATCATAGGTACAACACGTAGGGCGTGCTAGTGGGTCCTAGACTACCTGGACATGGAATAATAGTAGCTACGCACCGACTCCCGTCACCTTGTGCGTACGTAGCCCCCGAAGATAATAGCATATACTTAATTAATTCACCTAGGGGGACAATTCCCCCTCACAAAGTTAGAAAGGAGACTTACCTCGCTCCGAAATTCCATAACCGGCCTCCAAGCCCTTCCGACGACTAAAATCGATGCACAATGCTCCGAAACTATCCAAACAACAACAAACCAATGACAATATACTCTAATATTTGCAACAATTCCAAATTATATAACTTCCCGACCCTTATTAGTGAAATGGCCAAAATGACCTCGGGCCCACGTGCCGGAAATTCGAAATTTCTTGAAGATATACTCTACCCATAGCCTTACTAGTTCAAATATAAAATTTACTCTACATTCCATGCTCAAATTCGTGGCTAAAAATCCAAATTACCATTTTTTCTAGGTTTCTTTAAGATTTCCCAATTTCCTACCAATTTCCATGTCTAATCCATGCATATAATCTTGTGTTTAATTAAAATATATGAAGAAATTACTTACCTTGCGATCCTTGACGAAATCATCTCCTTGAAGCTCCTCAAAATCGCCCATAGCATATGAAAATAGATGGAGAAATGACCAAATTCTCGCTTAAAAACAATCTTCCAAGACCTATTTCCGCACCTGTGGTCCCCTTGTCGCACCTGCGCTTCCGCAGGTGTACCCAAATCTCCCGCACATGCAGCCTCCTTGGCTCTAGCCCAATTTTGCACCTGCGTTACCCTTAGCCGCACCTGCTGCCAAAGCCTCGCATGTGTGATCACACCAGATGACAACAACCTTCAGCTTTCTTCAACTTCAAATATTGATCCGTTAACCACGCGGAATCCACCTGAGGCCCCCGGCACCCCGTCAAATTATACCAACCTGTTCCAAAACACAATGCGGACTTGCTCGAGGCCTCAAATCACATCAAACAACATCGAAACCAAGATTCGCACTCAAATCCCAACTTTATGAACTTAGAAATTTCCAACTTCTACATCTGATGCCGAAACCTATCAAATCACGCCGGATTGACCTCAAATTTTACACACAATTCGTATTCAAAATTACGGACCTGTTCCAACTTTTGGAATTACATTCCAACCTCGATATCAAGATTTCCACTTTCGGACATCCAAATTTACTTCCGATCGCGCTCCCAACTCCATAATCACCATACAAAGCTATTACCAGACTTGGAATCCCAAGCAGACATCAATAACTCTGAAATACACTTCAAGCCCAAATTTATGAAATTCTTGTAAAATGCTAACTTCAAAAATATGCACTGAAACGCTCCCGAGTTATCCAAAACTCGATCCGGATATACGCCCAAGTCCAGAATCATCATACAAATCGGCAAGAACCCTCAAATCCTGATTTTGAGGCCGGTTACTAAAAATTCCAATCTTAGTCCATTTCTCCAACTTAAGGCTTCTGAAATGAGAATTGTTTTTTCCAAACGAACTCTAAACTTCCCGAAATTCAATTCCGAACACACCTACAAGTCATAATACCTGAAATTGAGCTGCTCATGACTTCAAACCGTAGAACGACGCGCTAGAGCTCAAAACGACCGGTCGGGTCGTTACATCGGGCCAACACAACACCGAGTGCCAGTGACGCTTCCCCAGGTTCGGGGCATGACAAAGTGGTATCATAGTGGGTCATGTCCTAGGGAGTCTACAAAGTCATACCTAGTAGAGTCTCGCTTATGGGTTTGTTGCGCGCCACATTTATAATTGTGTAACGACCCGACCGGTTGTTTTGAGCTCTAGCATATCGTTCAGCAGTTTCAGGCCGTGAGCAACTTCGTTTTAGGTATTATGACCTGTGGGCGTGGTCGGAATTGAATTTTAGGAATTTAGAGTTTGTTTGAAAAGAAAATTCTCATTTTAGAAGCCTCAAGTTGGAAGAATCAACTAAATTGGAATTTTGAGTAAACGACCTCCGAATCATGATTTGAAGGTTCCAGCAGGTTCGTATGATGATTTTGGACTTGGGCAAATGTCCGGATCGGATTTGGGATAACCCAAGGGCGTTTCGGTGCATATTGTGGAAGTTAGCATTTTAAAACAGTTTCATAAATTTGGGCTTGAAGTTCATTTCACTGTTGTTGATGTCCGTTTTGGATTTCGAGTCTGGGAATAGCTTCGTATGGTGATTCTGATGTTGGGAGAGCGATCGGAAGTGAATTTGGATGTCCGTAGGTCATTTTGAAGTCATTTGGCTAATAGAAATTTGAAGGTTTTTGAGAAATCCGACCGGAGGTGGAAGTTTTGATATCAAGGTCACAATGTGATTCCGAAAGCTGGAACAGGTCCGTAATGTTGAATATGACTTGTGCGCAAAATGTATGGTCAATCGGACGTGATTTGATAGGTTTCGGAATCAGGTGTGGAAGCTGGAAAATTCTAAGTTCATAAAGTTGGGAATTGGGTGCGATTCGTGGTTTTGATGTTGTTTGGTGTGATTTGAAGCCTCCTGCAAGTTCGCATTACGTTTGTGAACATTTTGGCATAATTTGACGGGGTCTCAAGGGCCTCGACTGGATTCCGGGTGGTTAACGAATCAATGTTTGTAGTTGAAGAAGGCTGAACGTTGCTGTAATCTGGTGAAACCGCACCTGGGTTAAGTCAGAGCCACACCTGCGATAGAATTTCCGCAGGTACGGAGCCACAGGAGCGGCTATTAGACCGCAGGTGCGAAAGGAGGTCTGGGTAGAATGTTTTAAAGTCGGGTTTTTTGTCATTTATCACCTATTTTTCATTTGACATTGGCAATTTTGGAGAGTATTTGAAGGGGGATTTTCGTCAGGCATCAAGGTTAGTAAATTCCTCCCTTTTGTAAGATAAATACAAGATTATATGCATAGATTAGGCATGGAAATTTTTAGGAATTTGGGAAATTATTGAAGAAACCTAGAAAAATTTAAGTTTTGAATTTAGCCACGAATTTGAGTATAGAATGTAGAGTCAAATTGTATGATTGAACTAGTAGGGTTATGGCTAGAATGTATCTTCGAGAATTTTAGATTTTCGGGCATGTGGGCCCGAGGGCATTTTCTTCTCTGAGCGGGATCGGGAAAGTATATAATTTGTATTTTTGTGAGTATTAGGATGAATTTTCATTACTTTGCCGTTATGTGGTAGTTTCGAAGCGTTCTGGGTCCGTTTGAGTCGTCGGAAGGGCTTCGAGGCCGGTTATGGAAATTTCGGAGCGAGGTAAGTCTCATTTCTATATCTTCGTGGGCTACGTATGCACGAGGTGACGGGAGTCCGTGTGTAGCTACTATTATGCCATGTCCGAGTAGTCAGGGACCCACTAGCATGCCTTACGTGTTGTACCTATAATCCTACCTGTAATATTAAACTGATAATATAATTGAAATCGTAACTGAAATCGTAATTGATTCCTATGTGGATATTTGTGTACCTGGACTGGGTTGGATCATGGAATATCATTAAACTTGACAAATGAGTTTCAAAAACAAAGATTTAAAAGCTATATTTCATGTTCCTTTAAGAAGAATTTTACCACTTCCCTAAGAAAAAAAATATTTTTCTTGATAAAATACAGATTTATTATGTGAATATATGTAACTTTGGGTGCCTGAGGCGCATGTAGGATTGACGAGCAGGATGAACCTGTATTTGTGTGTGTATTCATATGAGCACCTGAGTCGCAGGTATGATTCGCGAGCAGGCAAGCCATATTATTTTTAATCGCGTCGCATGATCGATTCGCGAGCGGGGCAGATAGATCCATCTATGGTTCGAGCCGTTCGACCCTTCGGCAGTGCACATTTTATTATTGTTGGTCAGCGGCGTACGACCCTCGGCATTGCTTGCGCATGATATTTGCTGCGTAGTTGCTATGATTTTCCCTGATTACTGGCTTGAAATATTAAATTATCAATTGAAATGACAGAGATTTAAAGTTATAAAAAGAGATTTGGAAGAAGTTATTCCTTCCCGTCGATTAATTATTATTTGATTAAATCACCCATGTTGACTAATTGTATTAATATGACGAAGATATATAGTGTTAAATGTGATCGGAGTTGAAAATATTTAAATCCTGATTTTAATAAATTTCCTATGATAACCATGCTTATTGTCATACTTAAATATTCTAAATTGACCTCTAGTAAGTGTCTAATTTGACCTCTCGTCACTACTTCATTGAGGTTAGGCGGGCTACTTATTGAGTACACGTTGTTTTTGTACTCATGCTACTCTTGCTGGCCATTTTATTGCACATGTACTTTCATAGCAATGTGGAGGATTCGGAGACTTAGGCGAGCTGCATCGCCCGAAGGCGATCCGCAGCTAACAGAGTCTCCTTCATACTGTATTTATTTCATTTTAAATTTCCTTGTCCAGTTGTATTTCGGATAGGCTTTTTAATGATTGCACAAGATCTTAGAAATTGCTCATGTACTTGTGACACTGGATTCTGGGATATGTGTTGGGGTATGTTTGTTAAAGTGTAATACTTATACTATTGTTTTACTTAACATATTTTAATTTGGTTAAAATGTAATAAAGTGCAAGGAAATGTTTTTCATAAATGTTTTAAACCGGAAATTATTTCGATTAATTAATGATTGGCTTGCCTGACAATGATGTCCGGCGCCATCACGACCTTATGGGTTTTGGGTCGTGACAAATTGAGAGGCTACATGGCATTTAGGAAATGTTACCCTTCTTTTATTTCTAGATCGTGCTATAGAGCCGAGTCATAAGAAGTCAGTATGAACCTTTCGCCAGATTTTGCATGCACCAGAGTTGACAGTATTATAGTAGAGCTTTAAGGTGTAATATGGAAGGGAGTTTATGAAATAAATAGAAGATATGGTGCGAGATTGAAAGTAAGTAAGGTAAATGTGAAAAGGATACGAGATACTCAAGTACGAAAGGCTGTAAATAGTCGAGACTTCAGATATAGTTTGTGTTTAAGTTTAATTTACAAAGGAGAACCTAGTAAAAAATTTGTAAATCTCTAAGAGTTATCATTCGAGAACGAATGTGTGATGACCCAAAAGGGTCATTTTACGAATTTAGACTAAATTCTAGGCTTATTATCCATAAAACGACTAATTTTAATTACCTCAATTTGCGGGCACAGTCCAGGCGTGAAATCGAAAAGTTTTTATGTGAAAATATGAGAAATAGTAATTTCTAGAGTTAAAATTTAGTTTTAGTTGACTTTGGTCAACATTTTGAGTAAACGGATCCGGATATGTGTTCCGACGATTCTCGAGAGGTGTGTAATAAAATATGGGACTTGCTAGTATGCCCGGAATTTAATTTCGAGGTCCATAGCCTTAGAAAACAATTTTTGAAGAAAATTATTTTCTGGTTATTACAAGAAATAAAGAAATGAAATAATATGTGAAATTATTGGTATCAGGCCTGTATTTTGATTCCGGAGCCCAGAACAAGTTTGTTATGATATTTAAGACCTATCTGTGAAATTTGATGAGAACCAAAGTTGGTTTGACGTGATTCGGACGTCCGGTTCAAAAGTTAGAAATTTGAGTGTTTTTGAGGAAATTTTGAGTTTTGAGGTTAAATTGATAGTTTTTGATGTTATTTTGATGATTTGATCGAAAGAGCAAGTCTGTATGATATTTTTAGACTTGCGTGCATGTTTGGTTTGGAGCCCCGATGGCTCAGGGGAGTTTCGGGTAGGCTACGAAGTGTTTGGACTTAGATAATTTTCATCACAGCTGATATGTGGTGTGGCAGGCCTCTGATCTCGCAATTGCGAGATCCAGCTTCGCCTTTGCAAAGTTATAGGCCAGATCCAGATCTCGCAAATTCGAGATTTCTGGTCGCAAATACGAGACCACGATATGTCGCAAATGCAACAAATTCTTCGCATTTGCGATGACTTCCCAAATTCGAAGGGTTCGCATTTGTTCACAAATGCGAGATCCGTAACCAGTTAAATCAGATTTTAGACGGGGTTTTCACTTCTTTTTCCATTCTCTCAAACCCTAAACCTCCATAGGTGATTTTCCAAAGACCCAAACTTCTCCAAATCATTGGTAAGTGATCTCTAACTAATTCCTTTCATTCATTAACAACTTTTAACAAGATTTCAACCAAAAATCTAGAGTTTTCATGGTAAAAAGTTGGGGTTTATGGGTAGAACTTAGGAATTCCAAACTTTGGGGATTTAGACCTCGAATTGAGGTCGTATTCCAAAATCAATTGTATATACATGCTCGGGGGAGATTGGGTAAACGAGTTTTGGTCCAAACCTCGAGTTTAGACCAAGCGGGCCAGATGTCAATTATTGTATTTTGATAAGAAAACATAGGAAAACCATATATTTTCATTAAAGTTGATTCCTTTAAGCTATAATTGATTATATTGAACCAATTGTGATTAGATTCGAGCGGGTTAGAGGTAAATTCTAAAGGAAAAGTTGTGCTAGAGCAGTGATTTGCTTGTGAAATTGAGGTAAGTGCTTGGCTTAACCTTGATATGAGGGAATAGGAATCCCCAAATTAAATGCTATGTGAATTTTCATGTGTGTGGTGTATAGCTGAGGTCACTTGTATCTATGCACAACCAAATTACTTGTTGAACATGATCACTTCCCCATTTCCAATTAAATTTATCCCTAGTTTAATTTTTTTATGATCATTGATGCCTTCATGTCTACTTGGTTCGTCAACTTGTTGTTAAACATTGTTTCAAGTATTTTGAAAGTGTTACTTGTTCCTTAGTCACATTCTGGTACATCTGGTTCAGTTGGTTGGCAGTGTTACATTATACATTTCAGTTGGTTTCGCCGTGTAGTTGTAATTGGTGAAGTTTCTGAATAGTACATTTTCCTGTTTATGAAAATTGAGATTTAAGTATTGTGAAAGGCTTGGAATCTGATTTGTGAAACTTTATTATAAATAAAGAGATGAAATGTGATTGGTCTGGTGGGAGCGGGTTGCACGCCGCAACAAAGAGTAATTAGGGTGGACAGGTGGGATCGGGTTGTACGCCGCAACAAGAGAAATAAGGGTGATATATATATAGGGAGGAACAGTAAGGGTGGACAGGTGGGATCGCGTTGGAAGACACAACAAGGAGCAATAAAGGAGAATATTCATGGTTTACTATTTATAAAATAAAGGCTGTAACACTCATTATTTTATTGTCATTATTTCATATTCTGCTCTTATTGTTATTTAAAGTGAAACTTGTTCTGTTGACAATTGTTGAGACATAAATATTGTGAAAGGCTTTGACTTAAATTGTGAAAAATCTTTCTTTATAATTAAAGAGATGTTATTGTCTGGTGGGAGCGGGTTGCACGCCACAACAAGCAGTGATAAGGGTGGATAGGTCGGATCGGGTTGCACGCCGCACCAGGAGAAATAAGGGTGATATATATAGGGAGGAGCAATAAGGGTGGACATGTGGGAGCGGGTTGCGTGCCCCAACAAGGAGCAAAACGGGAGCACATTTATGTTTTATTGATTTTTAATCACAAAGATTTGAAAACTTACGTTTTGATTTACTGTTTATCATATTATGTACTTACAGCTGTTTCAAAGTGGAATTTGGAAAATTGGAAACTTATGTGAGAATTGGTTATATCTAAGACCTGGAAAGGGTGGCTGAGTTATTTTATTCATTGTTATAGATTACTGTTTTGTTTAGTTTGGAATTTCCTTCTTGCTTTATTATATATTGTTCATAGGTTATATTGTTAATGCCCCACCGTAGCCTCGTCAGTACTTCATCGAGGTTAGGCTCGACACTTACTCAGTACATGAGGTCGGTTGTACTGATACTACACTCTGCACTTCTTGTGCAGATCCGGGTACCGGTTAGAGTTAGGTGAAAGTATTAGCTGACATTATTCGCACGGAGACACGAGGTAGATCTGCTGGCGTCCACAGAATCCTAGAGTCTTCCCTTTATTATTTAGATATTGTTTTATTTCATTCATAACAGAGATACATTTTCTTTCAGCCCAATTATTTGTAGTATTCTTTAGTAGTTCGTGAATTGTGACTCCAGACCCTAGGTAGTAATACATTTAGTATTAGTTCGTGGTTCGTCTTATTATTTCAAATATTATTCTTGATATCAGTCATTGGAAAGTTTTGGATTTCGTGTTTATTTGGAATTGTTTATTCGTCTTTAAATAAATTTAAAGGAAAATAGTTAATTAAGTTCTAACATTGACTTGCTTAGCAAGTGTGGTGTTAGGCGGCATCCCGATCCCGAGGTTTAGGAATTTGGGTTTTGACAAGTTGATATCAGAGCTCTATGTTGCCTAGGTCTCACAATTCACGAACAAGCTTAATAGATTCTGAATGATCAGTACAGAGACGTCTGTACTTATCTCTCATAGGCTATAGAGTTAGGAACAATTTCACTCGATTCTATTCTATCGTGCGACTTTATTCTATCACTGGTGATTGAACTCGTCTATTCTTATTCCCTCACAAATCTCGACAACACACAATGCATCCACAACCGGACAATAAATGGAGCTCCAATGACAGCTACAATTAGGGGAAGAGGCAGAGGCAAAGCTTAGTCTAGAGCTCGAACATCAGCACCTTTGGTAGAGCCTCAAGTGGATCTAGAAGCGGAGGTTCTAGCTCAGTCAGTATATGTTGGACCAGTCATGTTACAAAAGGATTTATAGCTACTGAAGTATTGCAGAACATGGGATCAGGCTGAAAGAAACGAGGTTGATTTATATGGTATGTGAATTTTAGCGTTGTGGATTATCAGACGTTGTAAACTATGACTTCGTGCCAAAGGGGGAAGTCCACTATCAAGAAATAGATTGCGGGGTCAGGTATTATATCAGTTTTGGCTGGGAATGTACAAGGCCAGAGATTTTGCATGAGATAAATTTGGGACTTATGGTATGCCCGCCTCCTTAACAACCCTATACCTCAGTACCAAATGAGTTATATAAACAACTTTGAATCTACAGAAGGTCTACTCAGCGTGGAAGTTACGATTGCAGATTTTGGGGTAGCACAATAGTGTTGGGTCAACATTGTAAAGAAGGAATTTGCCACCGGTGTTTATTGCAAGCCTACGAAGAGGGCGACCAGCCATTGCAACGCCAACTACTTGGATCAGTTCTCGCAAATGCTATTGATAGAATATGTTTATCAGGCTCATTAAAGGACACAATTATGATCGTAAAATTTTGTACGACTCAAGGCAGGTTGATACTTTATTTCGGCAAGTGGTAGAAATTTTCCTAGACTTGGGAGAGTCATATTTCATCAAGTCACTAAGGCTACGTGCACCATTGCAGTTACAACTCAACTTACATTTCCAATTAGGGGAAGGTGTCGGAATGTCAAAAATGGAGGTCAGACTCCTAGATGTGGAGACCCAGCCTGTTGATATATTTTCTATGGTATGGCTGAGTCGCTACACCAGATGGTGTCATTACAAGTACAATTTCTAGTTATTATAAAGTGACAATTTCCTTAACTTGATTCGGTTATGAGTATCTAAGAAAGTCCTCCAAGTATGCTCCACTCATGGGTGCGCTTCATAACCTTGGAATCTACTTATGTTATTACTTGTATTGAGAAATTCTATGGAGATAGATATGTCTATCAGTATGAGTTGTGATTTTCTTTAACTGAAAATATTTAAAAGAAGAAAAGAAATGTTGTTATTGGAATGATGTGCATAGTACTTGTGATACTGTAATGACCTGACCAGTCGTTTTGAGCTCTAGCGCGTCGTTCATCGGTCAGAGGCCGTGAGCAACTTTGTTTCAGGTATTATGACCCGTGGGCGTGGTCGAAATTGAATTTCAGGAAGTTTAGAGTTGGTTTGGAAAGAAAATTCTCATTTTAGAAGCCTTAAGTTAGAGAAATCTACTAAGATTGTAATTTTGAGTAAACGACCTCCGAATCAGGATTTGAAGGTTCGTGTAGGTTCGTATGATGATTTCAGACTTGGGCATATGTCAGGACCCCAAATCCTAAACCGGTTGTGATGGCGCCTATCGTGGAACTAGGCTAGCCAACTACCACGTGTTCGCAACTTGTTTAAAAATCCCAATCAAGTTCCAAGCATTTCATAAAATATACAGAGATTACTGAATAAAGTAGGTCAATATACAATGCCACCAACCCCAAAACCCGGAGCCAACATGTCATGAGCATCTATAGGAATATGCCCAAATATACTATTATAATACAAAACTTCCGAATAAAAGCTAGATACAACAAGAAGGGAAAACAGAGATGCTGCGGACGCTGAACAACTACCTCCATATCCCGCAATCCGGCTCTGCAGAATAAATGGCTATTGCTTGATATCTGTACTTGAATCTGCACATAGAGGTGCAGGGAGCAATGTGAGTACGCCAACTCGGTAGTAATGAAAATAAATCAAGTCTAAGCGGCAAGGAAACACATAAAATCAATGCAATCAAATCACTGTATACACAACCTTACTCTCCAATAGTGTAAACATAGATATGCGAAATCATTATGTCTTAAAACCAACTTCAGAATAATCCTTTCAAGAATGCATATTATTAACAACTTCAACCCGAAAGATTTAGTATGAAAATGAAATTAATCATATAGAGTCCCCTTGGGCATAACATATTTCATAAGATCAGAATGACAGTAGTAAAATCATAAGTAGCCCCTCGGGAAAAACATGTATCATAATCAACCCTTCGGGCATGCCTCACAGTCACTCAGCACCTCACAATCACTCAGCGCCTCACAGTCACTGATGCCTCCCAATCACTCGTCACTCGGCACTCGGCACTCTGTGCGCTCACTAGGGGTGTGTACAGACTCCGGAGGGGCTCCTTCAGCCCAAGCGCTAATATCACTTAGCACCTCACCATCACTCAGCAGAACCACTCAAAAGGTCCCTCGGGCAAATCAGTAAAACAGGGTACTCGATCCAAAACATCATTTTAAATCTCCAAGTAGTGTAAATCAAGCTAAGTTTCGATAATAGTAAGCACAATGTGGCTGAGTGAAATCATCAACAAATAGTGAGGGAAAAACAACAGTAAAAAGCCCTCAAGGGGTCTAAACAGATCAACACGAGGCCCCAAACACGGCTTATAGCCCAAATATTTCACAAATCTTTAGAACATAATTTAACATAAGGTTTTGAGTAAAATATGCAACTCATTAGTTGCCGCGGAGAGGACCTAGTCCAATCCAAAAATCAGTACGCGCCACATACTTGTCATTCGACATGTGCGCCATTTTAAAATCAGTGAGAAATATGTCGTCCTAGGTTCCATACCCTCAGGACAAGATTTATAATCATTATGTACCTCTACCGGGCCACAACACTAGTACTCTATGGTCTTGCCCCTTAAATTGGCTCCCGATTGCTCCGAATCTAGCCAAAACCAGTTTAATATCATCAATATATACCAAAAGAATACAACCCAATCAAAAACTATCAAATTATAGAAGAATCTCGAAATTCAGCAAAACCCGAGCCCCCGGCCCACGTCTCGAAATTGGATAATTTTACATCACTAGAAACCTCGTCCTCCCATGATTCTACTCATACCAAAATCATCACAATCGGATCACAATTGCCTACCCGAAACCTCAAAAGAAAATTCCAATTCTCCACCCCTTCTTCCCAACCTTTTCCTACTTAAATCCTCAAATTCACAAGCCTAATCCGAACAAAATAGCATAGAAACGATGTTAATAACCCGAGAACTTACCTTCACTGAAGAACCACAAATTTCCTTCTTCAAATTTCCTTAAAGGAGCTCCTCCCGCATGCAAAAATGGTGAAATGAGAGAATTTTTACGGAGGCCCTTTTTATACTATTTCTGCCAGCATTTCTGCACCTGTGGACACTTATTCGCACCTGCGGAATCCCAGTTAACGGACCAATTTCGCACCTGCAGCCAATCCTCCGCACCTGCAAAAAATCCCCTTCCTAGCCTTTTTTGCACATGCGCATGGCCCATCGCACCTGCGGCTACCCATCCGCAGGTGCAGCCAACACTAGAAGCTCACACCAGCAGCTATTTCTGCAAATATTTCCAAGTTCAAAACCCCGCCAACCATCTGAAATCAATCCCAAGCCCCTTGAGGCCCCAACCAAACATAGAAACACACCAGCATTATTCCAACTTAGTCGAGCCTTCGAAACACCAAAAAGAACACGAAAACACCAAAATTACATCAAATTCAAGCCTATGAAATTTGAAACTTCAAAATTTCGCCAACTACGCCGAAACCAACCAAAACACGTCCGATTGACCTGAAATTTTGCAGACATATCCAAAATGACATTATGAACCTTTCTCCAACTTCCGGAATTTCATTCCGAACCCGATAGCTTATTTTTCACTGCCGATCGGAAATCACGAAAAATTAACTTTTGCCAATTCAAGCCTAATTCTACATCGGTCATCAAAAAAATATTCTGAACACACTCCCGAGTCACAAATCACCTAATGAAGCCATTCGATTCATAGAATCTATATTCCGAGGTCGTTCACCAATAAGTCAACTCTCAGTTGATTTTTTAAACTATTAGGCTACTTTAAGAGACTAAATGCCTCAATTCTCACCATAACCAATCCGGACCCAAAACAACTGACCCAACATAAAAAAACAGGCTAGCAATATATAACGAATGTAGAAATGGGGGAAACAGGGTAAATCTTGAGGATCGACCGGCCGGGTCGTTACAACGTATGTCCAGATCGTGTTTTGGATAACTCGGGAGCGTTTCGACGTATATTTTGGAAGTTACCATTTTAGAAGAATTTCTAAACTTGGGCTTTAAATGCATTTCAGTGTTGTTGATGTACGTTTAGGATTCTATTCTGGGAATAGCTTCGTATGGTGATTCTGTAGTTGTGAGCGCGATCGTAACTGAATTTGGATGTCCGTAGGTCATTTGGCTAAAGATAGAAATTTGAAGGTTTTTGAGAAAATCCGAGTGGAAGTGGAAGTTTTGATATCAAGGTCAGAATGCGATTCTGGAAGTTGGAGCAGATCCGTAATGTTGAATATGACTTGTGTGCAAAATTTGGGTTCAATCGGACGTGACTTGAAAGGTTTCGGCATCGGATGTAGAAGATGGAAATTTCTAAGTTCATAAAGTTGGGAATTGGGTGAGATTCGTGGTTTCAAGTCTGCATTATGTTTCGGAAAAGGTTGGTACAAATGGACGGGGTCCCGCGGCCTCGGGTGGATTCCGAGTGGTTAACGGATCAATGTTTGAAGTTGAAGAAGGCTGAAGGTTGCTGTCATCTTGTGTAACCGCACCTGTGAGGCTTTGACCGCATGTGCGGATCCGCGGGTGCGGCTAAGGGTGCCGCATGTTGATTAATTGTATTAATATGACGAATATATAAAGGGTTAAACGTGACCGGAGTTTAAAATATTTAAATCCTGATTTTAATAAATTGTCTATGATAATCATGCTTAGTTTGATACTTAAATATTCTAAATTGACCTTTAGTAAGTGTCTAATTTCACCTCTCATCACTACCTCTTTGAGGTTAGGGGGTGACTTACTGAGTACACGTTTTTTTGGTACTCATGCTACACTTGCTGTACATTTTATTGCACAAGTGCTTTCATATCAATGTGGAGGATTCGGAGACTTAGGCGAGCTGCATCATCCGGAGGCGATCCGCAGCTGACAGAGTCTCCTTCGTACTTTATTTATTTCATTTAAAATTTCCTTGTCCAGTTGTATTTCGGACAGGCTTTGTAATGATTGCATAAATTTTTAGAAATTGATCATGTACTTGTGACACCGGGTTCTGGAATATGTGTTGGGGTATATTTGTTAAAGTGTAATACTTAAACTACTGTTTTACTTAACAAATTTCTGTTTGGTTAAAATGTAATAAAGTGCAAGGAAACATTTTTCAAAAAACAATGTTTTAAATCGGAAATTATTCCGATTAACTAATGATCGTGCGAGTTGATTCCTTTGAGGCTTATGCCTATGTTCATTCCTACTCCATCTTACGCGCCGCGAAGCGTTTGCTATGAATCAGGAATTTGAGGAATTGGAATGGAGCTACAGATGTAATTTGAGATGTTTCCATGTGTAATTGGTGGGGGACTGTTGCTATGGCCCTGCGAATGGGTAATATGTTGTTTTAGCTCAATAGCTGTGTTTCTGGGAGCCTTAAGGCTATTCTCAGGTAGTGATGATGCTTTAGATTTGTTATCGTGTGATGTCGATATCATGGTAGAATGCTTGCCCGTATGTTGGGTATGATGAATGGTTTGAAGGGAGGTCTTCTCAGAGTGTGATTTCGAGATTTTGGTGCTTTTGTTCTGGCAGGGGAAAGGCATTTGGGTTATGAATGGTCCGGTTGTGATTGATAAAGTAGTAAGACTTGGTGTCTTCAAATGAGGTGGGATATGCACCTGTGACGTGTAGTCGTCGTCATCGATCAAGTGAAATGTGTTCGGTTTGGTGGTGTTATAGTTTCTTCGGTTGTGTGGGGTTCGAGTATTGGGAAGAAGTATTGAAGAAAGCGGTTGGCAGAGATCGTGAGGTGCGGTGGTTCAGTACCGGGTAAAGGCTGGTAATGAAGGCAGCTAGAGAAAGATGATCTTCGGAGAGCTTGAAGTCATGGCGATCTGCTGGTTTGAGAGCTACAGAGAATGTTCCTTAAGTGAGGCTAGGCGGTGGTTCCATTTCTAGGAGGATAGGTGTAAGAAGTGGAAGTCGAGCAGTCGCAAAGTGGGGGAGCGGCATCATAGCTTGGAATTTGAAGATATTGTCGTGCATTTAATTGATGTCCATGAGGAGCGGTCAGACTACTAAAGTTGGTAAATGAGGCAGGGCATAGGATGGTGTATTGAAGTCGCAGAGAGCGTGCATTTAAGTATCGTTGGGAGGTGTCCGCGGGTGATTTCCACAGGTGGGTTATCTTTGGTGAATAAATTAGCGATGGCGGGGTTGGCAGGTCTCTGTGGGG
>ML395599.1:0-39628 GCA_005239525.1 Nicotiana knightiana | reverse complement strand
TGGGTTCCTTCATCACTAATCAAGGCCCGTGGAGTACCAAATCTGGAGAATATTTTTTTTTTTCATAAACGCAGCTACAACAATGGCATCATTCGTCGGTAATGCAATTGCCTCCACCCATTTCGACATATAGTCAACTGCCAGCAAAATGTATTTTTTTCCTCTGGATAATGGGAATGGACCCATAAAGTCTATCCCCCATACATCAAAAATCTCGACCTCCAGGATATTATTCAAAGGCATCTCGTGCCTCCTTGTTATCGTTCCTGTTCTTTGGCACTGGTCACACTTTTTAACAAATGCGTGAGCATCTTTGAATAGCGTTGGCCAAAAGAAACCAAATTGTAGCACTTTCACCGTTGTTCTATCGCCACCATGATGGCCCCCATATGGTGATGCATGACAATCATACAACACAAGTTCCACTTTTTTATCAGGAATATATTTCCTCATTAGTTGATCACCACATTCTTTGTACAGGTAGGGTTCATCCCAGTAATAAAACTTCACATCATGTAAGAACCTCTTTCTTGCATCAGATTCCATTTCCGGAGGAAGTACCCCACTCACCAAATAATTCACAAAGTCTGCATACCATGGAGGAGGGTCTTGGGTTATAGCAAAAAGCTGCTCATCAGGAAAAACTTCTTTAATATCTCCACCTTCCTCAACATGATCATGATTTTCCAGCCTTGACAGATGATCAGCTACTTGGTTATCAGTGCCCTTTCGGTCTCTTATTTCCACATCAAATTCCTGCAACAATAAAACCCAGCGCATTAATCTTGCTTTAGATTCTTTCTTTGTAAATAAATACCTGATTGCTGCATGATCTGTGTGGACTATAACTTTTGTTCCCACCAAGTATGCCCGGAATTTTTCAAAGGCCCACACCACTGCTAACAGCTCCTTTTCAGTGGTGGTGTAATTTTGTTGTGCATCATCAAGGGTCTTACTTGCATAGTAAATGGAATATAACACCTTGTCCTTCTTTCGGCCTAGCACTGCCCCAATTGCATGGTCACTTGCATCGCACACTAGTTCAAATGGTACTGACCAATCAGGTGCAACAATTATGGGGGCAGCTACCAATTTCTTTTTGAGCTCCTCAATGCTCTTCAGGCAGGGTGCATCAAAATTGAACTTGACATCTTTTTCCAGCAACCTGCACAAAGGAGTAGCAATTTTAGAAAAATCTTTAATAAAGCGCCTATAAAATCCTGCGTGTCCTAAGAAACTCCGGACGCCTTTTACTGAAATTGGTGGAGGTAGTTTCTCAACTGCCTCCACCTTTGCCTTATCAACTTCGATGCCACTTTTAGATACTCTATGACCCAAAACGATGCCTTCCTGCACCATGAAGTGACATTTCTCCCAATTTAACACCAGATTTGTTTCTTCACAACGGGCCAACACCATGCTCAAATTTTTCAAAAAATCATCATAGGATGACCCAAAGACTGAGAAGTCATCCATGAACACCTCTACGAATTTTTCCACCATGTCAGTGAAAATAGCCATCATACATCTCTGGAAAGTGGCCGGTGCATTGCAAAGACCAAAGGGCATTCGCTTGAAAGCAAAAGTGCCATAGGGGCAAGTGAACGTGGTTTTCTCCTGATCTTCTGGGCATATGACAATTTTATTGTAACTTGAATACCCATCCAGAAAGCAATAATAATCGTGTCCTGATAATCTGTCCAGCATTTGATCAATGAATGGAAGTGGAAAGTGATCCTTGCGAGTTGCCTTGTTGAGCCTTCTATAATCAATGCAAACTCTCCAACCCGTTAACAATGCGGGTAGGAATTAGTTCATTCTTCTCATTCTCAATCACGGCCATCCCTCCCTTTTGGGTACACATTGAACTGGACTCGCCCAATTTCTGTCAGAAATAGGAAAAATGATACCTGCATCCAGTAATTTTATAACTTCCTTTTTCACTGCTTCTTTCATGATGGGGTTTAGCCTCCTTTACTGCTCAACACTCGGGTGATGTCCATCTTCAAAAAACATTTTATGCATGCAGAATGATGGGCTGATTCCTTTAATATCTGCAATTGCCCACCTAATCGCCTTTTTGTGCTCACGAAGTACCCTCAACAATTTATGTTCTTGTGTATTGGTCAGGCTTGATGAGATGATCACGGGCAATGTCTCAGAGTTCCCCAAATAAGCATATCGTAAATGTACTGGAAGAGGCTTGAGCTCCAGCTTTGGAGCCTCTTCAATAGATGGCTTAGGAGGGGTTAGAGTAACAGGCTTGTTCAACTCTTCAAATTTTCCTAGCCCGTGGAGGTAACTGCAGGATACTTCAAGAACTTTCTCAATGTCTTCCCTTGTTTCATCCCCACAGTCTTCTTCATCTCCAACTAACACTCTTTCAAGAGGGTCAACAGGGCTCATGTAGGGAGCCACCGACTTTGATTTTCTTTCCACTATAGCTATCATGGATAGCTCTTCATAGTGGACAGGCAACTTGAGTGCCTTGTAANTTCATATAATTCACTCATGGTTGCTAATTAATCGATAAATGCTCTCATAGCCTTCTCCCGAAGCACTCCTCACCTATTCTCAATAGATTAACGCCTATATTCCTATGAAATTAATCTATAAGAACTCACTAAGATTACGATGTTTAATTAAGCATGGTGACTAGGTATATTCCTATCCTAACCACAAATCCGCTCCCCTTAAGGGTTAAGATAGCGCTTTCTTCAATTCATCTCTAATCTACATACGGCTTTCCCAAGCATAACATAGATAGTATATAGAACCTAATTGATGGCCAGACAATTAAGCAATTAAACACAGAATTGAAGAAACAACCATATATTGAGTAAACTATATTAAAGGTTAAATTAATGTCGAATAACAATATCCATGGTTAAAGTACAACCCCAGAACAATGNTGGGATAAACCCTAACCGTGTAAGAGACTCTTATTCTCACTTGGAAACACTTAAAAACCTTTAAAACTCGGATTTCACCGAAACATGTACCCTGGCGTTTGGGGGATAACGCCTGGGTAACGTCAGGCACCCCCTGGAGTTTGGAGGATAACGCCAGGCGCCCCCTGGCGTTTGGAGGATAACGCCTGGGTAACGCCAGGCACCCCCTAGCCTTAAGAGCCAAACGCCTGGCTTGTCCCGGGTCGCTCCTTTTCGACTCTTGCGCGTATTTTCTGACGTTTATGCTCTCATTTAGCTCGGCTTCCACTTCAAATTCACCTACACATAAAATAAACCCCATTAGACACATACGACGTGTATTTTTATCATTAAAGCACATAAAATGCAAGGTATATAATTCTTAAAATCATGAATTCTAGCCACGCATCAGTGATTGAGGGGTCAAACGAGGTTAGATTTTGATGAATTTTGTATGTATGCACCCGTGAGAGGATAAGGGTTCTCGTCTCGTGATTTATATCGAATTTTGACGCATGGGCCCGGGGGGTCGGGTTTGGCTAATTTCAGGATTTTTGATTTAATTTGGTAAGTTTCCCATGGGCTTTGTTCATTTTGCATGTATTAATGATATGATACTGATTTTTGATATAGTCGGGGTGATTTGTGGCCGAGTCAAACGACATGGGCATCACATAGTAGATTTTCGTCCGGTTTGAGGTAGGTAACGCTTCCGAACATGGTTCTGAGGGTTCTAAATCTCGAACTATATGTTATATGGTTGAAATTGAGGTGACGCACATCCCAAGTGACGGGCGTGAGGGCGTACACCATGAGAATGGTGACCCGGTTCATTCCATTGATCAGTTAATGATTCCTCCTTGTTGATATTCGTACTACTATCAATGTGATTAATGCAAACATGCTAGATATTATGTTAAGACTTCACGCTGATATTGTTGGGACCCGAGTGGTCGCTTAATGCTCTCATTTCATATGTTTCGTTGATACTATATACTCATTCCTGTTATTGCATATCATATCACGTCTCAGTCTCGATAGTTGTTGTCTTGAACATTATATCATTGATTCGGGCTAGTTCTTGTATTTTGAGCCCGTGTGAGCGAGACTGGAGAGTGATGACTGAGTGAGGCCGAGAGCCTGATATTGAGTGGTAGTTATGGGATCAGGCTGCACGCCGCAACATGTTATATTGATTTATGCATGGATGTGGCTTATGATAGCACTTGTTATGTAGGAGCCCCTACGGAATCGGTAACACGCCCCTAGTGAGCGCAGTGATATTTGAGGGATGGATCTTCCCTGGACATGGATCTTGTCCGAAGTGTTATATTTGGAGATGGATCTTCTCCAAAAGGCGGGATTGGCCTGTTTCCTCGATACTGAGCGATTGATGTCAGTGATGTGTATACGCATTCTGGGATGGATCTTCCTTTGGCCGTTGAGCCATATACAGTACCGAGTGGTTGTGAGATGTATCATTATCTTGAGATGGATCTTCTCCATAGGGATGGATTGGACTTCCTCACTACTGAGTGATTTCTTTCATATGTGTAAATATTCTGGGATGGGTCTTCTCTAGGCAAGGCGAGCCATATACAGTACTGAGTGGACGAGTATTTGAGAGTGGGAGCACATTGTGCATTTCATATATTTGATGCATTGGCATGTAAAATACGTTAAGTTATATATGTTAAATTGTTCGGAACTGTACTTGTCTTATCACTTTGTGTTGTCTAGTTAACTATAATCATGCCTAAATTTATGTACATTGATTCTATTATAAATGTTGAGGTTTAGTCTGTCACTACCTCTCAGCCCACAATTTGGGCTTGTTAGTTACTGAGTTAGTGTACTCACGTTACCCCCTGCACCTTGTGTGATGATTTAGGTATCCTAGGTCATGATAGTGCCAGTTGATCATTTTTTGCAGTTCATCTTCGGAGAGAGCGAGGTACCTTCTTAACGATCGCAGGCCCGCCTTTATCCTTCCCTATCTTCATTTGTTTATTTTCTTAGTTATTTCCCAGACAAATGTTGCCTTGATGTATTTTGGTATGGTTGTAGTACGGCTCATGACTTAGGGACACATGATGTTGGGATTTATTTTTACAGTATTTTGGGTTCAATTTTATCTTTTATTTTGGTTTCTCTGATGAAAAAGATTAATATTCAAATATTGTTATGATAGAAATCAAATTGGTTAGGAGTGTAGGCTTTCCTAGTTCCACGATAGGTGTTACCACGACCGGGTTGGTTTTAGGGCCGTAACACTAGTACCACAATATGCGCCATCACGACTTAGTTGTTTGGGTCGTGACAGAGATTATAAGCATTATGCTATTTCAAACAAGTGAGGAGTAAATTTGTGAAGGTGAGAGGGTAAGGAAATCGAAGATAATGAATTTTCGTCAAAGTTTGACATTTTGGGATAAAATGTGGCCCGAGCTAAAATACCCGGTATTAATGGACTACTGCCATAAGGTACCACATGACCATGATAGTAAAGTGTATAAGGTGTGCTAAAAGTGAGTAGTATTTTAAGTAATTTGAGATAATTCTTAATTATGTGGATGGTTGGTTAATTATTGGATTAGTGGGAAATTACCAAGTTAATTAAGAAATTGGTTTAATTAAGATTTTAGATAACTCTTGAACATGTGGCAGCCATAAAGAGCCCAAAGAATGACTCATCATTTATATGCTATGTGGAATAGGTCGCCACAAACCTCAAAGTTAAGGGATTACTATACACAAGTTTAAAGCAAAATACCTAAGCTTGCAAAAAGGTTACGGCTTGTTACGCCCCACAGTATTACGTCGATGTTATGCCCTGCAGTATTATATTACAATGATGTTACGCCCCGCAGTATTATATTATGATGATGTTACCCCCTGAAGTATTATATTACGACGATGTTACACCCCGTAGTATTGTACGTTGAAATTGTCGTATGATAATTGACATCAGTTCAAGGAAAGTATGTTTGGAGATTGTAAGTATTATGCTATTTCAAACAAGTGATAAGTAGATTCGTGACGGTGATAGGGTAAAGGAATCGAAGAAAATGAGTTTCGTCGAAGTTTGACAATTTGGGATAAAATACGGTCTGAGCTATAATACCCGGTATTTATGGACTAGTACCATACAAGGTACCACATGACCATGGTAGTAAGGTGTGTAAAGTATGTTAAAAGTGATTAGTATTTTAAGTGAATTAGGATATTGCCTAATTATGTTGGGAATGGGTTAATTATTAATTTTAGTGAAATATGTAGAAATTGAAAAATATATTTGGTGAAATATTTAAGTGAGATTTTTTTGTATTACTATTAGGGGACATCATCCACATGGGATATAGAAACGTGGCATCCAATGATCTTTTTAAATAAGCCCAATAAGTGACTCTTAATTCATGTACCTAGGTGGGACAAATAGAGGATTTTTATGGCTAAGTCATCTCTCAAGTGCGGCCCAACACCACATTAATAAAAGGATTCCCTAATTCAATTCATAAAAGGGAGATTCTATGTTTACAAAGTGACGGATGAGACCCACAAAAGTTCATACGAGACTTCATAATATTATAGCACCTTGAAATTGCAATTCTAAGGGAGTACGGTAAAATCTTTCTGAAGAATATCATACGGATTTTTCCCTATTTTGATCCTCTGTTACATGTTTATCGCGATGGACCGGTGTTAGAGGGATTATCAAGAGAATCGGCTCAGGTATGTTAATGATATCCCTTATTTCTTTTGGCATGATCTATACGATACAAACGAAACGAGCAAATGCACAATTTCCATAAATTACTCTATTCATATAAGTACTAGAGAGGCTTATGTTCTTGATTCCCCTTCTGTCATATTATTCTATCATCTGTTCATGGGTCTCAGAAAATACGTAAGTTGATAAAATTTATTTCATGATATTAATCAAAGGCATAATAGTCTTATGACGTTCCGAGAGATTTTATTGACGTACTTCTCATGCATTGCATACTTTTATACATGTACATTGACCCATGACCAGATGGCGTTATATACGTGTATATATATATGATTTTGCCCACAGTGGCAAAGATGATATGATGGGATGCCCTCAGAGGCTTGATGATGTTATGTATATATATACCCATACATGTTATGGCATTTATATGCATATGCATGACATTATAATATTAATTGATTCAAAAAGTTATTCAAACTTACATGTGGAGTCTTTTACTGCATGTTTCTCTCATGTCAATTGTTTACTTATGTTCATGCCTTACATACTCGGTAATTCATTTGTACTGACGTCCCTTTTACTTGGGGACGGTGCGCTTCATGCCCGTAGATCCCGATAGACAAATTGATAGTCCTCCAAGTAGGCTATCAGCTCAGCAAAAGGTGTTGGTACACTCCATTTTCTCTGGAGTTGCTTATGTGATCAGTATGATTAGGAGATGTATTGTTTAGTATGGTGGAACCATGTCCCGACCTTTATGACATTTATGTAGTCTTAGTGGCTTGTAGACATATGTCGTGTACATGAAAGATTGTACGACCTTGTCAGCCTAAGTTTAGTATACGAGTGATAATTTTGATCTTATAGGCCAATATGTCATATGGTTAAGTTTGTATTCATCATGATTTACTCCATTTCATTTATCTATGATCGAATGTTACAAAAAATCCATTACATTTGTACTCGTTTGAGTAAGGTACCAGGTGCCCATCACGGTTCATTGATTTGGGTCGTGACAGAAGTGGTATCAGAGCAGTTCTGTCCTAGGGAGTGTACAAGTCGTGTCTAGTAGAGTCTTGTTTATGGGTTTGTTGTTCACCACACTTATAAACAGGAGGCTACAGGGCATTTAGGAGTGTCACTAGTTCTTCTTACTCTAGATCGTGTGGTAGAGCTCGCTTGTAAGAATTCAGATTCCTAAATTATATTTTATTCCTAATAAGACGATACCTACATCCAGAAAGATGGTTGGTAAGAGATATAGCTATGGAAGAGTTGAGTCAGAGGAACTCGATTTTGCATCATGCTTATGATGAGTAAATATGAAGTCTTCAGCAGATCATGTGTGTACTAAGACGTGTAAGCCTCTTGAGAAGGAGACTTAAGGCAAGAATATCTATCCACCTATATGGTTAAAGGCAATGAGAGATTCAGAAGATATATATAAGTTTCAACAAGTAAAAGAAGCAGGATGAAGAAGGGTACGAGGCACCTAGTTAATGAAGATTATCAGTATTTATAATTCAGGCAGAGGAATATAAGGCTTTTGAGTTACCTTCAACAAAAACAGAGGTATGTACAATTGGCCACGCCCATCTCATTTATTCCGTATGGGGATAACAGAAGTAGTATAAGAGAAGGACGGATATTAGGATCCAGTTGGGTTAAAGTAACCCAAAATTTTGAATGGATTCTTTGCGTTAGTTGTCAGTTCCAGATGATATTGCAAATGTGCTAATAGATCTCCTTGTGAAATACCCAGATGGTGCACTCTAAAATAGTACAGCTAGATATGAGTACTACAAAGACAGACACTAGAAGCCTAGAAGAGATAAATATTACCTTAATGTGGCTCGCATCCTTAGTAGAGCGAGAACGTTAAGCAACCCGAAGAGCCACTGGATGGAGCAAAGGGAAGCTAAAAGTAAAAGAATGTCTTATTGAAGTTTTCATAATAAAGCGACAGACATAAATGTTAGCGGAAAATAAGAAGAGAGTCAATGAAGCATTATGAGTAAGATATGGTACATGGATGACAACGATAGATTAAAAAAATGACAGTATTACAAAGTCTATAATCAAGTGAAGGAAAAGACGAGAGGTGACAGGCCTTGATACAACAAAAGAATATAGTCCATAAAGTCATGCCCTCATTCTAAAAAATAAGTTTGTGGCTCTAACATTATTACCAAAAGGAAAGGTTAGACCCAAAGTAATAGAAATCAGTATGGACTAGTGAACAAGGTAAACTAAACATGAATTAGGGATTGAGTGATTTAATAATGATCGAAATCATGAGAATTTCAGAATTCGTTCCGTAATAACATAATAGACAATAGAAGAAGATTCACGAGAAATTCGGTCGTTTGGGAAGACGCTTCCCTTAAGCAAGCAATATGTGCAAAGTTAAGCTTAATGGACTGTATGTGCCAGTTATACCAAGTGTCACCCTCACGAGTAAGGAATTTTGTTATCCTTGGTATAGAAGGATTACCACAAGGTGAGTAAGGTTCATTGATGATGTGTAAGGATGCCAAAGATGAAGAGGTAAAACAGCTATACGTAGATCATCGTAGCACTAAATCTTAAGTACTCCCCTAAAGTGGGGAATATGGAGTGATGTGGCATTAAGTTAGAATTTATTGGTTCTAGTAACTATGGACTGGTAAAGGAAAAATGCGATAAAAATAAGAAAAGGGATGAGATTGCACTTACTCAAACTCTAATGATATGCTACGATTCCATAACATTATACAAACATGACGTCAATGAGAGGAAGTAAAGGTTCATGCCTGAGATGTTATTGATATATAAGGAGCCAGTGCGGGACATGAGTTAAGAAAAAGGAAATGACCCAAGAAATATTACACGGAATATCGATATGAGAATGGGCCAACAAGTAGTTAGTAGTTGATTTAGGAAGATCCTAGTTATGGCTAGACAAGAGGATACAGACAAATCAATAGATCGTGCAAGAAAAAACATAGTGAATTCAGCCTCGCAGTTATGACATTGTGATCCTTGAGAAATATTCAGATAGGACTTGGGTAGTTAAAGGTACCATATGAGTGTTACAGAAATAAAAGAGAATGCCACTGGAAGATAGTCAAAATATCAGTATAGAAGTAACCTTAAAAGCACAAGGGCATAGAGGTAAGTAACTAAGGATGATTATAGGCGAGGAAGGATATCAAAGATTCTATCGGGAATACGATGTAGTAAGCTCGCAGATTTACAAGAGTTACAAGGTCCTCCCTAATTACTACAATGAAATACTAGTTGAGGATATAAGGAAAAAGGCTTCAACCTAAGCATAGTAACTTGAAGAAGAAATGGTCTTATAATAACAATCTCATAACAACATTGTATGTACTCCATAAGAAAGTGGCCTGTATCGTGTCTACGAACGGAAAGAAGAAAAAAAACAAAATGTGATATTCAAGATCATATGGGTTGTACGGAATTCCAATATATGTGGGTGCTAAGATAATCTAAGTATTCATGCAATAAACGGTAGAATGACCAGGAAAAATAATTTCTTACATTTAAAGAAAGTTGAGAAGGAATGGATGGAATTATTCGAATAATGATCCACAGTTAGTTATATTACGAACACACTTAAGATTTCAGAGTATATTATACATGGAGCATATATGTTGACATTCATACAGTCGTAGAAGATTCCGGTATAAGTTAAAAGAAAGAATTGAGCCCGGGTCATAGAAAAAAGATTGAATTATTAGAAGATTGTATCATTGATATTCCATAGTGTCCATGAAGGGATAAAGTAATAACTAATACCATGAGCCGCAGATTGGAAGATAGCTTAAACCTACATAAAGGCTGATCAGATGGAAGAGGAAACTAAACAGTTACATTAACTAAGTAAATCAGACGTCTAATTATTGAGCCCAGAAAACTATAGGCTTTATGATTGAGAACATTGCAGAATCACTCTCAATATCATAGGTACAAGAAATATGGTACAACATCTATATTCTATAATGGCTCTACAATAAATCCAGTTAGAAGAAGTACCAGCCTCATAAGAAGTCAGTATGAAGCTCCCACCGGATTGTGATGCACCAGATGTGCAAGTATTATAATAGAGCTTCAAGTTGTGGATGTGAATTATACCTATGTGGAAGGGAGGTCATGAGAGAGATAGAAGACGTGATGCAAGATTTTAAGGTAAGTAAGGTAAAAGGTGAACAATGCACCAGATACTTAGGTGCAGAAGATTGTGAATAATATATACTTCAGATAGAGGGCTAGAAGCTATGGGATTCAGTATCTATGAATGATAGCAGCGTCATTGGTGGAATATCTTCCCAACCTATGGTTTCTAGGTATCTAGAAGTCTAGTTAAAATAGTAAAAAAGAGTTAGAGACGATGCGATGTGTCGCATGATATTCCAGAATAACACCAGGAAATCTATGGTGCAAGTAAGTTGAAGAACGGTTACGAGTAGTATAAATAGATATGTGTAAGTCCCAAGCTGGAGTATGGTAAAGCGACAGGGTTTTAGGAAGATAGGAGTAAGGATAAGATAGGGCGAGTGAGAAAGTGACGAGAATGGATACGTCCTCAAGATTAAGCCCATGAAAACAAGATAGCTGGTGGTTTCTCTAAGTTATAGAAAGTTCAATATAGCCTGAACGAACTCAAATGAGTTTAAGACTAATAGAATTTAGAAGAGATGGAATGCTTCCCTAGTAGAAGAATGGCGGAGTAATTTTGATAGATTAAGAATTACGTTTGGGCCTTCGGTTGAGTAATGATTTGAGGAAAAAAAATAGAAGATGTATTTCATGAATTGTACAAGATTAAAATACCCACGTAAGTGAATCATATTGGGATGCTATGAAATACGGTTATGGAAGTATAGTATCGCCCCAGGTGGATCATTATAATCCTTTTAGATGTTCCCCGGTGAGACGTGAGCCCTAGCAGCAGTGTTACATAAGAGGTCAAGTTATCAGTAGTAGATTATAGTTTAACATTAAACTGAATCAACAATAGATGGATAAATGTTCAATAGTAGGAGGTGGCTTAGGACATCATTCTTAAGATGAACAATAATGAATAAATATTAAAGGACTACCTACATGGAGTAAAGTCATACACATGGATAACCGGGCATAAAATAAGATATAACAATAGTCGTAACTTCAACAAAGTACCGAGCGAAGAACTTCGGTATACCTATAGATGCCCAGAGAGACATCTTATCAAGCTCTGTATATGTTTACAAAGTGAGGCTTAGAAATTGGCTAAAAGCTGAAGAAAAAAAGGAGAGAAGAGACGCATACGCACATTACAAGGTCAGAGTCATACATGCTGCATGATAGAAGGTAGCAACAGTTACGAGATTGGAAGGACTCTGAGAGTACTTAAGTATTCGCAAGACATAGGTTATGAAAATGATAAGTGCATCCGCCAACATTCGAGGACGAATGTTCCAAAGGGGGGAATGATGTGACACCCCACAGTATTATGTCGATGTTATGCACTGCATTATTATATTACGATGATGTTACACCCCGTAGTATTATATTATGACGATGTTACACCCTGTAGTATTGTACGTTGAAATTGTCGTATGATAATTGCCATCAGTTCAAGGACATGATTATTTGGAGATTGTAAGTATTATTCTATTTCAAACAAGTGATAATTAAATTCGTGATAGTGAGAGGGTAAGTGAATCGAAGAAAATGAGTTTCTTCGACGTTCGACAATTTGGGATAAAACATGGTTCGAGCTATAACACCCGGTATTTATGGACTAGTACCATATAAGGTACCATATGACCATGGTAGTAAGGTGTGTAACGTATATTAAAAGTGATTAGTATTTTAAGTGAATTGGGATATTAGCTAATTATGTTGGGAAGGGGTTAATTACTAATTTTAGTGAAAAAATTTAGAATTTGAAAAATATATTTGGTCAAATATTTAGGTAAGATTTTTTTTTTATAACTATTAGAGGACATCATCCACATGGGATATATAAACTTGGCATCAAATGCCCTTCTAAATAATCAAAATAAGTGACTCTTACTTCATGTACCTAGGTGGCATAATTATAGGATTTTTATGGCTAAGTCATCTTTCAAGTGGGGCCCATAACTACATTAATAAAAGGCCTCCCTAATTCAATTCATAAAAGGGAAATGCTATGTTTGAAAAGTGACGGGTGAGAGCCACAAAAATTCATACGAGACTTCATAATATTATAGCAGCGTGAAATTGCGATTCTAAGGAGGTCCGGTAAAATCTTTTTCAAGAATATCATACGGATTTTCCCTACTTCGATCCGCCGTTACGTGTTTTATCGTGATGGACGGGTGTTAGATGGATAATCAAGATAATCGGCTTAGGTATGTTAAGACTATCCCATATTTCTTTTGGCATGATCTATGCGACACAAACGAAACGAGCAAATGCACAATTTCCATAAATGACTCTATTCATAGAAATACTAGAGATGCTTATATTCTAGATTCCCCATATGTCATATTATTCTATCATTTGTTCATGGGTCTCAGAAAATATGTAAGTTGATAAAGTTTATTTCATAATATTAATCAACGGCATAACGGTCTTATGACATTCCGAGAGATTTTATTGACGTACTTCTCAAGCATTGCATTCATTTATACATGTATATTAACCCATGACCAGATGGAGTTATATTCGTGTATATATATATATATATGGGATATGGGAAAAGGATGCGTGAAACGGCCCCACCGGTCCTTCCATGAGATTAGCCCTGTCTCCCATGTTTCTGATTTATCATATGTTGGTTAGCCTATTTATGTTGTGTTTGGTCGGTTGGTTCAGGTTCAGAGTGGTCGTGGTGAGAACTGAGACAATTAGTCTCTTAAAGTAGCTTAATAGTTCAAAAAAGCCAACTGGGAGTTGACTTATAGGTAAACGACCTCGGAATGTGAATTTTATGGCTCGAATAGCTTCCTTGGGTGATTTGGGACTTAGGAGTGTGTTCGAAATGAAGTTTTGGTATACGGTGAAAAATTAGGCTTGAATGGCGAAAGTTAGTTTTTGGCGATTTCCGGTCTGCAGTGAAAAATAGGCTATCAGGGTTGTTTCGGCATCATTGGCGAAATTTAGAAGTTTCAAAGTTCATAGGCTTGAATTTGATGTGATTTTTGTGTTTTTACATTGTTTTTCGTGTTTAGAAGGCTCGACTAAGTTTTAATGATGTTATGGGATATATTGGTATGTTTGGTTGAGGTCCCGAGGGCCTCGGGTGTGTTTCGGGTGGTTAACGGACCAACTCTTGGCTTAAAAACTGGGAACATTTTTGCTGGTGTAAGTTTCTAGTTTCCTTTTACCTGATCGCGGGAGGATCTTTGCTATCGCGTAGGCCTAGCTGGTGATGGCAGGATTTTTATTATATGCGATCGCGTGGTTTTGACCAAATTTCGAGAATTGTGTCTAAATTCATAGTTTTCGATTGGGTTTTTTTCCTCTAGAGTATATTGGTGACGTTAATCTGGTTTTTGTTAGATTCAGAGCATTTGGGAGCCAATTCGAGGGGCAAGAGCATCGCGGAGTAGCTTTTGGGCTGTTTTGAGCTATGTAACAATTGTAACTCTAAACCTGAGGGCATGAAACCCCGGTATTTGATATTATTTTGATAAATGAGGTGACGCACATGCTAGGTAATGAGCGCGGGGGCGTGCACCGATAGAGATTATGACTTGGTCCGTCCCGTGGCGACTATTAAGCCACGTATTCGATTTGAAACCTTGCGATAACCTGTATTTCAGAAATTTATACTTGCTTATGAGCCATGTTTAGGGCCTTGTGTCGACCTGTCTAGACCCTCAGAGGTACTTTTACACTATTCTACCACTATCCTGATAGAACATCTGTCAACTCAGTCATGTTTACCACTTGTTGTTATTTGCACTACTATCACACTGCTTTGAAACTCTGGGAAGTATTTTGGGATGAGCCCCGTGAGTTGAGATGAATTGCCTGAGTGGCTTGTGAGGATGACTGAGTCGGGCCGAGATCCGAGTATGTTAGGATAGTTATGGATCGGGCTGCACGCCGCAGCAATATATATGTTATATATTAAATATGGTTGGAGCTACACGAAATAGTAATATAGATTATATATATGTGCTGGGTTGCACACCGCAACAATATATGTTATTTATGGATCGGGCTGCAATCCGTAGTAATATACATATTGGATCGGGCTGCACGCCGCAGCAAATATAGCGCTTGGGCTTTAGGAGCCCCTCCGGAATCTGTACACCACCAGTGGGCGCAGTCGACTATTATATGGATCGGGCTGCACGCCGCAGTAGTATATATATATATATGTGTGTGTGTGTGTGTGTGTGTGTGTGTGTGTGTGTGTTTGTGTGTTGGATCTGGCTGCCCGCTGCAGCAGTTATGTGTATTCATGGTACTTGCAGAGTACGAGTGTTTAGTCTGAGCATGAGATACTGATAGTGGAGTCACGAGTGACTGAAAGGCTTGCCCGAGAGGCTTTATTGTGACTGATATGGTGTTCGAGGGGCTTATATTTTATGAAACTACTGTTTTCACTCTTCTTTACACTGATCCTCTTTTGATAATGTTGGACAAATGATTTTATGCGCAATTTTTAAATGGAAACTGGAGTTTTATTAAATATTTGTAATGTAAATTCTTGACTTGATTTATGCATTTCCATTGTTATTCATTATATGGATTTACATGATTTATAAATGCTCCTCAATACAGTCAACTTTTTAGTTACTTTGATTACTTACAGAGATCGAGTACTCACGTTACTCCCTGCACCTCTGTGGGCAGATCCAGGTACCACACCATCTCACTAGTTGATTTTCGGACGTTGTTGGAGGTTTCTCGTGGATCGAGGTAGCTGCTCAGCGTCCCCAGCTCACCTCTATTCCTTTCCTCAGTTCATAGCTTTTTTCTTTTGTACTTCAGGCTATTGTAAAAGCAAGTCACCTCATTGTACATTGTATTTACAGTCTTAGATGCTCATGGCATTTGACTCCAGGTTTTGGGAAAATGTATAAATTGTTCATCTCATATTGCTATTTAAAATCTGCTAATTTTGGGAAATTATGAATGATTATGATAGTCTGAAATGGTTGGCTAGCCTAGTTCCATGATAGGCGCCATCACGGCCGGCTTAGGATTTGGGGTCGTGACAAGTTGGTATCAGAGCCTAGGTTACATAGGACTCAGCGGTCATGAGCAGGTTTAGTAGAGTCTTGTGGATCGATACAGAGACGTATGTACTTATCTTCAAGAGGTTGCAGAACCCATAGGAACAATCTCATTTTCTTGAATTATGCTGTGCCATTTTGTTGATTTTGGAAATCTAATCTTCTATTGTTTCCTTCTCTCGTAGATGGTGAGGACTCATGCTACCGATCAGGGTGATCAGCCACCAGCTAGATGGCCGAGAGGTCAAGGTCGTGGCAGAGTTAGGGGACCCGTCCGTGCAGTAGCTAGGGCAGTACCAGTTGATCCCCCTACTATTCAGGATCAGGTTCCCGCCGCAGTTGCTCCAGTGGGAGAGGCTCAGGCACCGACAGTGCCTATTGTTATTCCAGGTGTTCAGGAGACCTTGGCTCGTATCTTGACTGCGTGTACCACCCTTGCTCAGGCAGTTGCCGCTACTTCTCAGGCTGGGGGGAGGCAGTCAGAATCCAGTTTCCCGGACACTTGAGCAGGTTACTCAAGACCATCAGACACCAGGGGCGGCTCCAGTTCAGGACTTCGTGGTCCCAGCTATGCCAGATGATGAGCATCATAGGCTGGAGAGGTTTAGTAGACTTCAGCCTCCGACATTCAGTGGTGCTGACGGCGAGGATGCCAAGGGTTTTCTGGATAAGTGTCAGCGGATGCTGTGTACTGCTGAGATTTTGGAGACCAGTGGGGTCTCATTTGCTACTTTTCAGTTTTCTGGTGCTACTTTCACTTGGTGGGAATCTTTTAAGAGGCGTAGGCCTGTTGGTTCAATACCTTTCACCTGGCAGCAGTTCTCCACTATCTTCTTGGAGAAGTATGTACCCTAGTCTCACAGGGAGGAGGAGCGCAGGCATTTTGAGCAGCTGCGTCAGGGGGAGCTATCAGTGACGCAGTATGAGATGCGGTTTTCAGAGTTGGCTCGCCATGCCACCTAGTTGGTCCCTACTGATACGGAGAGGATTAGGAGGTTCGTGGATGGCCTCACTTACCAGCTCCGCCTTTTCATGACTCGGGAGAGAGTGTCAGGTGCTACCTTCTAGTAGTTTGTTGATATTTCATGAGTATTTAGTCGTTTCGCCGGTAGGAGTGGATAGAGAGGGGGGCCAATAGGCCTCGTCGATCGGGTGGTTCTAGTGGTGCTCCTTCTAGGGGGCAGATTCAGCATGGTAGAGGTCGTTCGTTCAGGCCTCCTCGGTCAGGCCGCCCAGCCCATAGTGGTGCATCAAGGCGAGGTCCCCGCAGTTCTCAGCCAGGCCGTTCTTCATTCACTGCCCTTGCAGCCCAGAGTGCAGCTCGAGCACCATCAGTTCAGGGTTCCTCAAGGGAGTTGTTATGAGTGTGGAGATTTCGGGCATATGAGGAGGCAGTGTTCTCATCTTCTTGGAGGCCCATCTCAGCTGAGGAGCCAGCCTTTGACTTCAGGTCCAGCTATTTCACTACCCACCCAGGTAGCTGGGTGGTAATCAGTCAGCTAGAGGCCGACCTAGAGGGGGAGGTCGAGCAGGTGGAGGTCAGGCCCGTAAGTATGCATTTCCAGCCAGGCCAGATGCTATGGCCTCCGATGCAGTGATTGCAGGTATTGTGTCAGTCTGTCACGAAGATGCTTCGGCTTTATTTGACCATTGTTCTACATATTCCTATGTTTCATCATATTTTTCCCATTTTTGGGATATGCCCCGTGAGTCTTTAGTTACATATATTCATGTGTCGACTCTGGTGGGTGATACTATTGTTGTGGACCGTTGTTTATCAGTCGTGTGTGGTATCTATTGGGGGTCTGGACACCCGAGTGGACCTACTCTTACTCAGCATGGTCGATTTTGATGTGATATTGGTCATGGACTAGTTATCTCCGTGTTATATTGTTATTGATTGTCACGCTAAGATCGTGACCTTAGTTATGCCAGGATGTCCGAGGGTTGAGTGGAGAGGTTCCTAGAAGGGTTATTTCTTACCTGAACGCTCAGCGTATGGTTGAGAAGGGGTGTTTATCGTATCTGGCTTTTGTGAGGGATGTCAGTGGAGAGACTCGCGCTAGTGACTCAGTTCCTGTGGTTCCTGATTTTTCGGACATGTTTCCTGCAGACCTGCCAGGCATGCCACCTGATTGGGACATTGATTTCCACCTTATCTTATGGCACCAGCGAAGCTGAGGGAATTAAAGGAGCAGCTTCATGAACTCCTAGATAAGGGGTTCATTCGGCCTAGTGTGTCACCTTGGGGTGCACCGGTGTTATTTATGAAGAAAACGGATGGTTCTACGCATATGTGTATTGATTATCGACAGCTAAACAGCGTTACGGTGAAGAATTTGTATCCCTTGCCTCATATAGATGACTTGTTTGATCAGTTGCAGGGTTCCAGGGTGTTTTCTAAGATTGAATTGTGTTCCGGCTATCATCAGTTGAAGATTCGGGGGCCAGACATTCTGAAGACTGCTCTCAGGACTAGATATGGTCATTATGAGTTTCTGGTTATGTCATTCGGGCTGATCAATGTCCCAACAGCCTTTATGCACTTGATGTACAATTTATTCAGGCCTTATCTGGATTCTTTTGTCATCGTTTTTATTGACGATATATTGGTGTATTACCAATCTCGGGAAGATCATGAGCAACATTTGAGATTTTTGCTTCAGATTGAGGGAGAAGAATTGTATGCAAAAATTTTTGAAGTGTGAGTTCTGGCTTGGTTAAAGTAGTGCTCTTGGGGCACATGGTGTCCAATGAGGGTATTCAGGTTGATCTGAAGAAGGTAAAGGCGGTGCAGATCTGGCCGAGACCGTCATCAGCTACCGAGATTCGCAGTTTCCTTGGTTTTTCAGGGTACTATCGCCTTTTCGTATAGGGATTTTCATCTATTGCAACACTTATGACCAGACTGACCCAGAAGGGTGCTCAGTTCAGGTGGACTGAGGAGTGTGAGGAGAGCTTTCAGAAGTTCAAGTCAGCTTTGACTACAGCTCCGGTGTTGGTTTTTCCTACGGGTTCAGGTTCCTATACAGTTTACTGTGATGCCTCGAGAGTTGGCCTTGGAGCGGTTTTGATGCAGGACGGTAGGGGGATTGCCTACGCGTCCAAATAGTTGAAGGTGCACGAGAAGAATTATCCAGTGCACGATCTTGAGCTAGCAGCTATTGTTCGTGCCATTAATATTTGGTGTCATTATTTATATGGAGTGCATTGTGAGATTTTCACTGATCACCGTAGTTTCCAGCATCTGCTTAAGCAGAAGGATCTGAATTTGCGTCAGAAGAGGTAGTTGGAGTTTCTCAAGGATTATAACCTCACTATTTTATATCATCCGGGAAAGGACAATGTAGTAGCTGATGCCCTGAGTCGCAGAGCGGAGAGTTTGGGGACTCTAGCCTACCTTTCAGTAGTATAATAGGCATTGGCACTTGAATTTCAGGCATTAGCGGGTCAGTTGGTGAGATTGGATCTATCAGAGCCCCCGCGGGTATTCGCTTGTGTAGCCTCCAAGTCTTCTCTTTATGATCAGATTAGAGCACGCCAGTATGATGATCCACACTTGCTCGTCCTTCAAGACAGGGTCTGTCACGGTGATGCCAGGGATGTGGTTATTGGTAATGATGGAGTCATGAGTATGCAGGGCCGGATTTGCGTGCCCAATGTGGATGGACTTCGAGATTTGATTCTAGTTGAGGCCCATAGTTCGCGGTATTCTATCAATCCGGGTGCCGCAAAGATGTATCAGGATCTAAGACAACATTATTGGTAAAGGCGGATGAAGAGAGATATTGTTGAGTTTGTGGCTCGGTGTCTCAACTGGCAGCAGGTCAAGTATGAGCACCAGAGACCAGGTGGATTGCTTCAGAGATTAGATATTCTGGAGTGGAAGTGGGAGCGAATGAACATGGACTTTGTAGTTGAGCTCCCACGGACTTCAAGGAGGTTTGATGCTATACGGGTTATTCTGGATCGGCTGACCAAGTCCGCGCACTTTATCCCTGTTGGTACTACTTATTCTTCGAAGCGGTTAGCTGGGATTTATATCAGGGAGATCGACTAATTACATGGGGTTCAAGTTTCTATCATTTCTGACAGGGGTACCTAGTTCACATCTCAGTTCTAAAGGGCCGTGCAGAGGGAGTTAGGTACTTAGGTTAAGTTGAGCACAGCGTTTCATCCTCAGATCGACGGGCAGTCAGAGCGTACTATTTAGATTTTGGAGGATATGTTGCGTGCCTGTGTCATTGATTTTGAGAGTTCATGGGATCAGTTTCTGACACTCGCATAGTTTGCTTATAATAATAGTTATCAACCGAGTATCCAGTGGCTCCGTATGAGGCATTATATGGTAGGAGGTGCAGGTCTCTAGTTGGTTAGTTTGAGCCGGCGAGGCTAGGCTATTGGGCACAAACTTTGTTCAGGATGCGTTGGGTAAGGTGAAGTTGATTCAGGAGCGGCTTCGCATGGCACAGTCTAGGAAGAAGAGTTATGCGGACCGGAAGTTCCAAGACGTGTGTTTCATGGTTGGGGAGAAGGTGCTGCTGAAGGTGTCACCTATGAAAGGTGTTATGAGGTTCGGGAAGAGGGGAAAGATGATTCCCTAGTTTATTCGGCCTTTTGAGGTGCTCCAGAGGATTGGGGAGGTGGCTTATAGGCTTTCCATGCCTCACAGCTTATCGAGTATTCATCCGGTGTTCCATGTTTCGATGCTCCTAAAGTATGTTAGTGACCCGTCTCATGTTTTAGATTTCAGCACGGTTCAGCTCGAGGGTGATATGTCATATGTGGTAGAGCAAGTGGCTATTTTTGGTCGTCATGTCAGAAAGCTGAGGTCTAAGGATATAGCTTTAGTGAAGGTTCAAAGGGGAGGACAACCGGTGGAGGATACCACGTGGGAAACCGAGCGGGAGATGCGGAGCAGATATCGTCATTTATTCGATACGCCAGTATGTTTCTAGACCCGTTCGAGGACGAACATTTTTTTAATAGGGGGAGGATGTAACAATCCGACCGGTCGTTTCATGAGATTAGCCTTGTCTCCCCCTTTTCTGCTTTATCATATGTTTCTTAGCCTATTTATGTTGTGTTGGGTCAGTTGGTTCAGGTTCAGAGCGGTCATGGTGAGAATTGAGACACGTAGTCTCTTAAAGTAGCTTAATAGTTGAAAAAGTCAACTGGGAGTTGACTTATTGGTAAACGGAATGTAGATTTCATGGCTCGGATAGATTCGTTAGGTGATTTTTGAATTAGGAGTGTGTTCGGAATGATGTTTAGATGTCCGGTGTAAAATTAGGCTTGAATTGGCGAAAGTTAGTTTTTGACGATTCCCGATCGGCAGTGGAAATAAGCTATCGGGGTCGGAATGGAATTCCGACAGTTGGAGCAGGTTCGTAACGTCATTTTGCATATGTGTGAAAAGTTTCAGGTAAATTGTATGTGTTTTGGTTGGTTTCGGCATCATTGGTGAAATTTAGAAGTTTCAAAGTTCATATGCTTGAATTTGATGTGATTTTGGCGTTTTGCTTTCTTTTTGGTGTTTCAAAGGCTCGTCTAACTTTGAATGATTTTGGCGTTTTGCGTTGAATGTTGTTGTTGGTGTTTCATAGGTTCGGGTGCATTTCGGGTGGTTAACGGACCAACTCTTGGTTTAAAAACTAGGCAGATTTTTGCTGGTGTGAGTTTCTTGTTTCCTTCTACGCGATCGCGGGAGGATGTTTGCGATCGCGTAGGCCTAGCTGGGAATGACTGGATTTTTGTTATATGCGATTGCGTGGTGGAGGTCGCGATAACGTGAGTGTGAGGTTGTTGTGCAGTGCGATCGCGTGGTGTTGTTCGCGTTCGCAAAGAGTTGAAGGGCGCGTGAGAAGGCTGAGTCATTGTGAATGTCTGTGATTGCGTAGTATAATTTCATGGGGCAGCAGATTTGTTCTTCGCGATCGCGTGGGAGGTTCCGCAATCGCAGTAAATAAAGAGGCTCGGGCAGACAGTTTTTAAGTTCTAAATTCGGGGGTTCTTGGCCATAACAGGTTTTTCCACTAGAGAGCTCGGGGGAAGGAGAATTTGGATGATATTTTCAGTGGGATTCTTATGGTAAGTGTTCTTCAATCATTTTTGGTTCAATTTCATGAATTTGTCTTGATTATCACCATGCAATTTGAGGAATTAGAGTAGAAAACTTGGAAAAAATGGGATGAAAATTTGGAAAATTCTTTTGGTGATTTGAGTGGGCAATTGAGGTTGGATTTTTGTAAATTTGGTATGCGTAGATTCGTAAGGGAATAAGGATTCTGGTTTTGTGGTTTTTACCGAATTTCGAGACGTGGGCCCTGGCATCGGGTTTGGCCAAATTTTGAGAGTTGTGTCTAAATTTATAGTTTTCGATTGGGTTTTGTTCCTTTAGCGTATATTGGGGACGTTAATCTGGTTTTGGTTCGATTCAGATCATTTGGGAGCCAATTCATGGGGCAAGAGCATCGCGGAGTAGCGTTTGGGCTGTTTTAGGTAAGTAACGATTGTAACTCTAAACCCGAAGGTATGAAACCTCGGTATTTGATATTGTTTTGGTAAATGAGGTAACACACATGATAGTGTGGGCGTGCACCAATAGGGATTGTGACATAGTCCACCCCGTAGCGACTATTAAGCCGCGTATTCCATTTGAAACCTTGCGATATCCTATATTTTAGAAATTTATACTTGCTTATGTGGTTTGAGCCATGTTTGGGGCCATGTGCCGACCTGTCTAGACCCTCATAGGTACTTTTACACTATTCTACCACTATCCTGATAGAACATCTGTGAACTCAGTCATGTTTACCACTTGTTGTTATTTTCACTGCTATCACACTGCTTTGAAACTCCGAGAAGTATTTTGGGCTGAGTCCCATGAGTTGAGATGAATTGCCTGAGTGGCTTGTGAAGATGACTGAGTCAGGCCGAGAGTCGAGTATGTGAGGATAGTTAAGGATTGGGTTGCACGTCGTAGCAATATATATGTTATATATTACATATGGATGCACACCGAAGCAATATAGATTATATATATGGGTCGGGCTGCACACCGCAACAATATATGTTACGTATGGATCGGGTTGCACGCCGCAGCGTATGTTACAAGGATCCGGCACGCCACAGCAAAAAAAAAATATATATATATATATATATTTGTGTGTGTGTGTGTGTGTGTGTGTGTGTGTTGAATCGGGTTGCCCGCCGCAACAGTTGTGTGTATTCATGGTACTTGCAGAGTACGAGAGTTTAGTGTGATCATGAGATACTGATAGTGGAGTAACGAGTGTATGAGAGGCTTTCCTGAGAGTCTTTATTGTGAGTGATACGGTGTCCGGGGGGCTTATACTTTATGAAACTATTGTTTTCACTCTTCTTTACACTCCGACTTTATGATAATGTTGGAAAAATGATTTTATGCGAAATTTTTAAATGGAAACTGGAGTTTTTTGAAATATTGGGAATGTAGATTCCTGACTTGATTTATTCATTTCCACTGTTATTCATTATTGGGATTTAGATGATTCATAAATGCTCACCACTACACTCATGTCTTTAGTTACTTTGATTACTTACTGAGTTGGCGTACTCACATTACTCCTTGCAGCTCTATGTGCAGATTCAGGTACCGGACCATCTCACTAGTTGATTTTCGGACGTGCTTAGAGGTTGCTCAAGGATCGAGCTAGCTTCTCAGCGTCCCCAGCTCACCTCATTTCCTTTCCTCAGTTCATAACTTTTGTCTTTCATACTTCACGCCTTTGTAGAAGCAAGTCACCTCATTGTACATTGTATTTACAGTCTTAGATGCTCATGATAGTTGACTCCGGGTTTTGGGTAAGTGTATAAATTGTTCTTCTCATATTTTTGTTTAAAATATGCTAATTATGGGAAATTATGAATTATTATGATAGTCTGAAATAGTCGGCTAGCCTAGTTCCATGATAGGCGCCATCACGGCCGGCTTATGATTTGGGGTCGTGACATTACGACGTTATATACGCACCACCACCTGGTCAGCAGGTATACGTTGATGATTTTTCCCATAGTGGCTAAGATGATATGATGGGATGCCCTCAGAGGCTTGATGATGTTATGTATACATATACGCATGCATGGTATGGCATTTATACGCATATGTATGACATTATAATATTAAATGATTCACAGAGTTACTCAGACTTACATGTTGAGTCTTTTACTCCATGTTTATCTCATTTCTATTGTTTACTTATTTTTATTCCTTACATACTCGGTACAACATTTGTACTGACGTCCCTTTTTCTTGGCGACGCTGCATTTCATGCCTGCATGTCCCAATAGACATGTGGAGATTCCTCCAAGTGGGTTATCAGGTCAGCGGAAGGTGTTTGTGCGCTCCATTTGCTCTGGAGTTTCTTATGTGGTCAATATAATTAGGAGATGTATTGATTAGTATGGTGGGGCACTGTCCCGACCTTTATTAAATTTATGTACTCTTAGAGGCTTATAGACATATGTCGTGTACGTGAAAGATAGTACGGCCTTGTCAGTGTTGATAGCCAATTTTCCCTATAGTAAATTAAAATGCATATATGTCTTCAAAATCATGCATTAGCATCAATTGGTATTTTTCTACGATTTCTACATTCTAAAATTAATTTGCCTAGTATTTTACCTTTAACAAATTATTGTAAAATTGCATCACAAATGATTTCAAAGTATTTCTTGATTTAATATTCCTATTTATGGTCCTATTAAGTCTAAATTATTTCATAAATAGCCAAACCGGCACCTTTTGGCCACAATTGCAATAACTTCGCGATTATATCCCATGCATACATTTTTGCATTATTTTTACCAAAAATTAGTCCATGGTAATTTTAAATATTAAAAAATTATTTTTAAACACATTTCCATGCATGAAAAATCATTTTTATAATTAGTAATTATTTTCCAAATAATTGTTTTATCAATCTTTTGGGGTATTTAACAAATAACCTTTTTATTTCAATTTTAGCCTAAATCTACCAGCCCAAAACCTTAAAACAAGCCCAAAAGACCCAGGCCGAATACCCTATCTGCCCGACCCAAATCCCCCTTGGTGAATCCTGGCCGTTGATCACTTTTGATCAATGGTCCAAGATCCCCTTACCATAATTAAACATAACTNCCCCCCCCCCCCCTCAAACCCCTCGTTTTACTCTTCTCAACTCGTCGTCACTCACCTCCCTTCCTATCAAATGCTCTCTAAACCCAACCCTAATTCCCCCTGCCCGTCCATGGTGGTTTCTCACCACCCTCAGACCTCAAAGGGTCTCTCTTACGCTGGGTAATGCCTTCTCTAACGTCCTCAAGGGACAAGGGTTATTCTGCTTACGCCTTTGGCCCTTTCTTTCCTGTCTCAGGCTACTCTGGTTTGATTTCAAGTATGATCTTATTATTTTGCCTTAAACCTATGGATTTCTATGCCTATGTCTTCATCTCTGTGTTATTTTTTCAAACCCCTAATTTCGTCCTTTGAACTTCTCAGATATGTACAGATGTGAGAAGGGTCAAACTTATTTTCACTTGTTTTTATGAAAATCTTCTGATTTTCGAGTGGCTTGTCATTCTCCTAAACTAGGGTTTCCTGAAAATCCTTTCTTCAAATTTTTTTCTAACTAAGTGTTTAATCCCCTATTCTTATGTGTTTTGACTGATTTTGCTGAGTTTTTCCTTAACCCTAACTAGCTTATGCTAAAAACCCTAATTTTTGGCATTTTGTTTGGATTCTGAACTTGTCCGTGTTACTGGCTATGTTACTTTGTTATGTGCTTTGGTTCGCATGGTTTCTTCTTCCTTTAATTTGAACATCTTGTGATTTTACCCTAATGTGCCTTTATTACGTTTCCTGGTTCGATTTCTCGACTAATTCTACGTGTCTATATTCAGTCCGTTTGTTTACTCTTGGAAAACCTATATTTTTCTCATTAAATCATTGTTGTTTTGAATTTTCGATTCACTGATTGGCTATATTGATACCTATGTGCTGATTTCTCGATTATTTCCCTATTTTTTACACCTTTTAATTATTTCTTACCTTATTTTGATTAACTGTGATACTTGTTGATTCTTACTAATTGTTTTCTTAATTAAACTCTTATTTATTTTCCCATAATTTCCTACTTCGTACCTAAGTCTACATGATTTATTTCCTTAAATATATGTCCTACTCTTTACTGTTGATTGATTACCTCTTGATTATGGGAGACTTTGCTGATTTTATGTATGACTGAATCTATAAATTTCCTTAATTTCTACATAATTGATTCTTTATCTTATTCTGTCTAGCTCTCAACTTCTATATATACTCTCTTCGATTCTCACTTATGGACTGGGACACTAGTTCAAAAACTCTCTCTTACACTCAAACTTCTCTGCTCTTCTTTCTTACTTGCAACTGTCACTGAACTAGCCGACTGTAAGCCAAGGCTAGTTATTGCACCACATCTGCTCGTATCCTGTGTTTTTCTCTCCTTAACTGGTATGTCCTAACTAAATTTCAAGTCCAAAATTCAATGTGCTATGTTACTGCTTTAGTTCATTGATTTCCAGTCTTGTTCCAGCTTAACATCTTGTTGTTCAATGTGTAACTTGTATGTCTATATCAGTGTTTCACCTAGCATGCATGAATTACCCTGTGTAATCGCTAGCATGTATGAATTTTGTCTTGTTTACCTTGTGATTAGCATGTCTAAGGATCTGCCTATTGCTTTGTCTAGCATGCCTCAACCTGATTTTGTTCCATGTTTGTCTTGTTTAACTTGTGATTAGCATGTCTAAGGATCTGCCTATCGCTTTGTCTAGCATGCCTCAACCTGATTTTTTTCCATGTTTGTCAGTATGTTTGATGGTTTGCCTGATCTGTTTACTAAGGTTCTGGTTTAATTTGCTTTGCTAAGTTGTCTAATATTTCTAAGTAACTCTAGTTCTATGCCTCATTTGTCCAGTGTAATGTAACGACCCGGCCGGTCATTCCGAGAGTTAGCCCCGTTTCCCCCGTTTCTGCTTCATTATATGTATTTCAGCTTCACCACATTGTGTTAGATTGGTTGGCTCGGGTTCGGAGCTATTTTTGGAGAGAAATGAGACACATAGTTTCTTATCTATGTTCAATAGTGGAAAACTCAACCGGAAGTTGACTTATTGGTAAACAACCTCGGAATGCGGATTTTATGCTTCAGATAGCTTCGTCGGGTGATTTGTGACTCAGGGGTGTGTTCGAAATATGGTTTTGATGTCCGGTGTAGAATTAGGATTGAATTGGTGAAAGTTAGTTTTTAGCGATTTTCGGTCGGTAGGGGAATATACGCGATCGGGTCTGAATGGAATTCCGACAGTTGGAGTAGGTTCATAATGTCATTTTGGATATGTGTGCAAAATTTCAAGTCTATCGTATGTGTTTTTGTTTGTTTCAGCATCATTGGCGAAATTTAGAACTTTCAAAGTTCATAGTCTTTAATTTGATGTGATTTTTGGTATTTTTGCGTTTCTTTTGGTGTTTCGAAGGCTCGACTAAGTTTGAAATATGTTATGGGATATGTTGGTAGGTTTGGTTGAGGTCATGGGGGGACTTGGGTGCATTTCGAATGCTCAAAGGGCACTTTCGGACTTTGGGAGATTGCTGGTTTTCTGGTGTTTTGGCGGCAGTGATTTTTTCACTGCGATCGCATGGATTCATCTGTGATCGTGTATAGTAATATATTGGGGAAGGCAATTTTTTCTATGTGATCGCGTAATAAGGATTGCGCTCGCATAGGTTGGGCAGGTGAAGCAGTACGGTTGCGTGGCCCTTTGTGCGATCGCATAAGGTATTCTGACGCGCGTTTGTGGGGTGGATTTTGATCTATCCGAACGCGTGTGTTTGTATGCAAGCACATAGGGTTTTCTGGTCTGTGCATCACGATTGCGTGGCTGGAGTCGCGATCGGACTGAAGGAAATATTAGAGCTGGGCAGAATGTTTTAAATAGTCCTTTCTTCGAATTTTTGTCTATTTTCATCCATTGATGAGCAGGTTTGGAGCTCTTTGAGAGGGCAGCAAGAGGAAATCGAAGGAAATCACTTGGAGGTAAGATTTTCAACTTCATAAGTCGATTATATGTTGTTTTCTAAGTAAGTAAACCGTCAAATTGCTGGATTTAAACCCAAAATTGGGGAGGTTAGGTGCAGGGAATTTGGAAATTTCTTTTGCCTATTTGAGTGGGCAATTGTGGTCTGATTTTGATATTCTTGGTTGTACGGACTCGTGGGAGGATAAGGATTCTTGTGATGTAATTTTTATCGGATTTTGAGACGTGGATCGGGGCTCGGGTTTGGCCACTTTCGAGAATTGTGTCTAAATTGATCATTTTCGATTGGGTTTTGTTCCTTTAGCGTACATTAATGACGTTTATCTGGTTTTGGTTAGATTCAGAGCTTTTTGGAGCCAATTCGAAGGGAAACAGCATCGCGGAGTAGCTTTTGCGCTGTTTTTAGGTAAGTAACGATTGTAACTCTAAACATGAGGGTATGACACCCCCTTATTTGATATTGTTTTGGTAAATGAGGTGAAGCAAATGCTAGGTGACGAGCGTGGGGCGTGCACCGATAGGGATTGTGGCTTGGTCCGTCCCGTAGCGACTATTAAGCCGTGTATTCGATATGAAACCTTACAATATCCTGTCTTACATAAGTTTATACTTGTTTATAGGCCGTGAGCCATGTTTGGGGCCTTGTGTCGACCTGTTTAGACCCTCAGGGGTATTCTGCATGTTTGGGGCCTTGTGCCAACCTGTTTGGACCCTAAGGGGTATTTTCCATGTTTAGGGATTTGTGCCGACCTGTTTAGACCCTCAAGGTTATTTTCCATGATTGGTGCATTGTGCCGACGTGTTTAGACCCTCAGGGGTATTTTACATGTTTGGGGATTTATGCCGACCTGTTTAGACCCTCAGAGGTATTTTTACACTATTCTCACACCATCCAGATAGAACATCTGTGAACTCAGTCATGTTTAGCACTTGTTGTTATTTTCACTGTTTCACATTGTTTTGAAACTCTAAGAAGTATTTTGGGTTGAGTCCCGTGAGTTGCCGAGTGGCTTGTGAGGATGACTGAGTCAGGCCGAGAACCGATTATGTGAGGATAGTAATGGATCGGGTTGCACGTTGCAGCACTATGTATGTAATGAAGCCGAGAGCCTAGTATGTGAGGATAGTTATGAATATATATGTAATGAGGCCGAGAGCTGAGTATGTAAGGATAGTTATGGAACGGGCTGCATGCCACAGAAATATATATTTTATATATTACATATGGATCGAGCTGCGGGCCGCATCAATATATATATTATGTACGGATCGGGCTGCTCGCCGCAGCAATATATATGTATCATATATGGATCGGGAAGCACGCTGCAGAAATATACATTATCTATGGGTCGGGCTGTACGCCGCAGCAATATATATATTGGATCAGGCCGCACGCTAAAACAAATATAGCGCTTGGGCTGAAGGAGCCCCTCCAGGAGTCCGTACACCCCTAATGAGGCAGTCGACTATTATATGGATCGGGCTGCACGCCGCAACAATATACATTGTATATGGATCGGGATGCGCGCCACAGTAATATATATATATATACATACGTATTGGAGCGGGCTGCACGCCGCAGCAGTTGTTATATGGTACCTGATGAGTGAGAGTGCTAAATGTGAGCATTGACTTATAAGAGTAGAGTCACGAGTGGCTAAGAGGCTTGCCCAAGAGGCTTTATTGTGAATGACACTGTGCCCGAGTGGCTAATATTTCTATGAAACTACTAGTTTCACTTTTCTTTACATTGAGCCTCTTGATAAATGTTGACTAATGTTTTTATTTGAGATTTTAAAATGGAAACTGGAGTTTTTAAAAATCTTTGGTAAATGTGGGCTCTTGACTTGATCTATTACCTTTACTGGTACTTATTTTATGAAGCTATAAATTTTAAATGCTCGTCACTGCACTCATGTTTTTAGATACTTTGGTTACTTACTGAGTTGGCGTACTCACGTTACTCCCTGCACCTTGTGTGCAGATTCAGGTACCAGGGCAGAGTCATAGTTGAGCTACCCCATTTGGAGAATTGTTCGGAGATTGTGAGGTAGCTGCTCGACGTCCGCGACACTAATCTGTCTCCTTCCTATTCTATCATTTGTACTTTACTTCCCAGACTTGTTCTAGTAGAGGATTTGTATTAGACTGTATCATCTCTTAGATGCTCATGACAGTTGATTCCAGATGTTGGGACTGTGTTTAGATGTTCTAATCATTTTTATTGTTTTGAAAGGCTTAAGAAACAGAACTACTATGAAAATTCGGATATTTGATGTATTAAATGGTAAATCATTTTATTATTTCAGTAAATTGGCTAGCCTAGTATCACGATAGGCGCCATCACGGCCAGTTGTGATTTGGGGTCGTGCCAAATTGGTTTCATAGCGCTAGGTTACATAGGACTCAACGGTCATGAGCAGGTTTAGTAGAGTCTTTAGAATCGGTACAGAGACATTTGTACATATCTTCGAGAGGTTGCCGAACCCTTAGGAAAGTCTCACATTCTTGCATTCCTGTCGTGTGAATCCATTTTCTTCAACCAAGAGCATAAGTCTTGAATTCCTTCCATGTATTTTAGCATGTTGATAATGGGCCAGTCTGGAGGACTTGAGGCCGGATTTTGTCTGTGGCTTGAGTGCTGAGATTTTGTTGTGTGAGCACATGTATATGGGAACTTATATGTCCGTTAATGTCCTTATTGATGGGACTTTGCGGCTGGATGCCTTTGTGGTGTGTGTGATTTGATGGTTAGATGTGTTCAAACTGTGATTTGTGACAAAAGGAGTGGCTGGGAATGTGGCAAGAACTATTGAGTGTTTGATTTATGTCTTGATTTGGTATATGACTTCGAGTTGTGAGTGTGTTGAAAGACCTCTCATATTATTTAGTTGTGGAGCAAAGCGGATCTTTCTGTTGAGTTATGAGTTCCTGTTGATGTATTTTGGGCTAATCATTGCCCCAGCAGAGTTTGTGTATTTTATTAACAGTGTATTCCAGCAGTATTAGCACTCATTTGTTATTGTATTCATTGATGGCATCCTGGCGTATACGCGTAGCAGGGGTAGCATATTCCTATGTTTCATCATATTTTGCCTATTTTCTTGATATGACCCGTGAGTCTTCAGTTACATCTGTTCATGTGTCGACTCCGGTGGGCGATACTATTATCGCGGACCATGTGTATCGGTCGTGTGTGATATCTATTGGGGGTCTGGAGACCCGAGTGGGCCTAATGTCACTCAGCATGGTCGATTTTGATGTGATATTGGGAATAGATTGGTTATCTCTGTGTCATGATGTTCTTGACGGTCACGCTAAGATCGTGACCTTAGCTATGTCAGGATTTCAGAGGGCTGAGTGGAGAGCTTCTTCTAAGTATGTGCCTAGCAGGGGGATTTCCTACCTGAAGGCTCAGCGTATGGTTGAGAATGGGTGTTTATGGTATCTAGCTTTTGTGAGGGATGTTAGTGGTGAGGCTCCCGCTACTGATTTCGGTTCCTGTGGTCCGTGACTTTCCGGACGTGTTTCCTGCAGACCTGCCAAGCATGCCACCTGACAGGGACATTGATTTTGGTATTGACCTGGTGCCAGGCACTCAACCTATTTCTATTCCACCATATCATATGGCACCAGCGCAGCTAAAGGAATTAAAGGAGCAGCGCTACGAACTCCTAGATAAGGGGTTCGTTCGACCTAGTGTGTCACCTTGGGGTGCACCCGTGTTGTTTGTGAAGAAGAAGAAGGATGGTTCTATGCGCATGTGTATTGATTAGCGGTAGCTAAACAGGTTTACGGTGAAGCATCGGTATCCCTTGCCTCATATGGATGACTTGTGTGATCAGTTGCAGGGTGCCACGGTATTTTCCAAGATTGACTTGCGTTCCGACTTTCATCAGTTGAAGATTCAGGGGCCAGACCTTTTGAAGACTTCTTTCACGACTAGATATGGTCATTATGAGTTTCTAGTTATACCATTTGGGCTGACCAATGCCCCGGCAGCCTTTATGCACTTGATGCACCGTGTATTCCGGTCTTATCTGCATTTTTTTGTCATCGTGTTTATTGACGATATCATGGTGTATTACCAATCTTGGGAGGATCATGAAGAGCATTTTGAGAGCTGTGCTTCAGACCTTGAGCGAGAAGAGATTGTATGCAAAATTTTTTGAAGTGTTCGTTCTACCATCAGCTTCAGGTTCTTATACCGCATACTGCGATTCCTCGAGGGTAGGCGTTTTTGTGTTTAGATGCAGAAGGGTGTACTGATTGCGTGTTATTTATGATCTTCGGAAGTGTAGAAAGAGATATCAGTCTGAGGCTAAGCTGGCAGGGGTATCTCCTGCGGGATGTCCTGGGGTGTCTGATCCATATGTTGTTCGGTAGTAAGTTCTCTTCTATAAATAAATGATATATGTTGTAGTTGAGTTTAGATCGCTTCTGGAAGTTGGCATGACTATTGCAATGGTGAATACGAGATTGCAGATGACTTGAGCTGTTAGACGGGTTGTGTTATTATGGGCATTATGAGTTATTATTTGTCTTGTCATTGGCTTTGAGTCAAGTGGGGGAGTCTATTAATGATAAGTTGGTTGCACGATATGTGCTGTATGGGCTTCAGTTCGAGGTATATTGGTGGATCAGTTATGACGGTCAGAGGTGGAGTCTGGGAATGACTCGAGTAATAGAAATTCTTCAATACAGGTCGTAAAGTACTCTATTGGGTAAGTGGGTTCTATTGAATGATTGAGTATTAGGGATGTGTTATGTATTCGAGCGGTGGTATTGAGATCAGATATAGTAATTTGTATGCTTCATGGACTTCGAGACTGAGATTTCTCATAAACAGGTTATTTTGTGGTAGTGAACTGTGAAGATGCGAGCAAAGCTAGTCGGATGTTAGTATGTACCATGATTCAGTCATTGTGAACTTTTCAGTAAGTTATCTATATGTTGTGGGTGACCAGAATTGACTCAGGGTTATTGGTAAGCCCGTATAAGTGTGTGTTCTGCATCGATTCGGAATTGTTGACTCCGAATTTCTATTGTTGAGGGATGTACCATTTGATTGTGATTGAGTTTATTCTTGTTCTGGGCTGATCCATGAGCTACCCTTTGGTGTTGCGAGGCGTGGTGATTGTTAGTTATATGCACTTACGGTGCAAGATTATTTGGGCTTTATAGCGGGATCTGAGTATGGTATGTAATTGGGTATTGCGAGGTTGAGACGTGTTGGTTATGTCCTTCCTAATTCGTGTGGCATGGTATTATTTGATTTCCATGTGGTTATGGAAATACAGTTTGAATACTAGATGTCAAATTTTGAATGGTTATTGATTTCGAGCGAGGTGGCTTGTAGTATTTCATGTGGACCAGCGTTGGGATGACACCGCATAGTGTAGCGAAGATTATATAGGGGTATGACCTTTGGTATCGGATTCGTGTGTTTTGATTTTTTACGATTTGTGACAGACTTTTAGCATGATGTTGTGATGGTAATTGTTAATGGAAAGATAATCCTCCCGTGTGAATCTTTCATATAATTTGATTACCTTGGGATGTTGCTATTGAGTGCACGAGTTTCACATGTTATGGCCTTGAATTTTATTGATGTTTCATGTTATTAGAGTGTTCGTGTTGGATGAGAAGAGGTCATTGGACCTAGTACAAATATTGTCATAATTGTCTACAACATAGTTGGAAGGATAAATATCGGGGGTCGGCTTAGAAATCTGCTATAATTCTTGTTTGCGAATGGGGAGCTTCATGTCTGACTGATCCTACAAATGGTTGCTAGTTTCCACGTTTTTCTTTCATCATCGGCAGTATATGAACGTGCTAGAGAGAGGCATCTCTTGATAAGAAGTTATGTACCAGTATTGGCTGTTCTGAGCAGCTATTGTGAATGAGAGTTATCGCTATGGGTGTTTGAGTCACGCGGTGTATTATGTGATTTCATCTAGGGTGTGGATATGGCTTGATTTAGCGTGTTCAGACTTACTCAGTTTATAGTTGTGAAAATTTGATCTTGTAAATCATTTCAGAAGTGGGAATTTGGTTCTAAGGTTTATGGGTCAGGTTGGATTTCGGGATTTTAACTATGTTGTTCTATGTGACCTATATGGGATAGGGTGACGTGGTATCACCCCTGAGTATGTGCATGGTAGGCTACGCGGCAGCTCGATGGTGTTGGAGAACAACTCTTGGAACGTTTGAGGACGAAAGTATGTTTGAGCGGGGGAGGATGTAACGACCCGGCCGGTCGTTCCGAGAGTTTAACCCCGTTTCCCCCGTTTCTGCTTCATTATATGTGGTTTAGCTTAATTACGTTGTGTTAGATTGGTTGGCTCGGGTTCGGAGTGATTTTTGTAGAGAAATGAGACACTTAGTCTCTTATGATGGTTCAATGTGGAAAAGTCAACCGGAAGTTGACTTATTGGTAAACCACCTCGGAATGCAGATTTTATGGTTCGGATAGCTTCGTTGGGTGATTTGGGACTCAGGAGTGTGTTTGGAATGTAGTTTTGATGTCCGGTGTAGAATTAGGCTTGAATTGATGAAAGTTAGTTTTTGGCGATTTCAGGTCGGCAAGGGAAAATAGGCTATCGGGGTCGGGATGGAATTCCAACAGTTGGAGCAGGTTTGTAATGTCATTTTGAATATGTGTGCATAATTTCAAGTCAATCGGATGTGTTTTGGTTTGTTTCAGCATCATTGGCGAAATTTAGAAGTTTCAAAATTCATAGGCTTGAATATTATGTAAGTTTTAGTATTTTTGCGTTGCTTTTGGTGTTTCAAAGCCTCGACTAAGTTTGAACGATGTTATGGGATATGTTGGTAGGTTTGGATGAGGTCATGGGCTGCCTGGGTGTATTTCGTATGCTCAACGAGCACTTTCGGTCTTTGGGAGATTGCTGGTTTTCTGGTGTTTTGGCAGCAGTGATTTATGCACTGCGATTAAATGGATTCATCTGCGATAGCCTAGAGTAAAAGACTAGGGCAGGCAATTTGTTCTATGCGATCGCGTAATAAGGATTGCGATCGCATAGGTTGGGCAGGTGAAGCAGTGCAGTCGCGTGGCCGTTTGTGCGATCACATAAGGTATTCTGAGGTGTGTGTGTAGGGTGGATTTTGAGCTATGCGAACGTGTGTGTTGGTATGTGAACGCGTAGGGTTGCCTGGTCTATGCATTGCGATCGCGTGGCGGGAGTCGCGATCGCACTGAAGGAAATATTAGAGCTGGGCAGAATGTTTTAAATAGCCCTTTCTTCAAATATTTGTCTATTTTCTTCCATTGATGAGCGGGTTTGGAGGTCTTTGAGAGGGTTGGAAGAGGAAATCGAAGGGAAACACTTGGAGGTAAGATTTTCAACCTCATAACTCGATTGTATGTTGTTTTCTAAGTAATTAAACCAAAACATTTCTGGATTTAAACCCAAAATTGGGGAGGTTAGATGCATGGAATGGTGAAATTTATTTTGGTGATTTGAGTGGGCAATTGTTGTCCGATTTTGATGTTCCTGGTATGTACAAACTCGTGGGAGGATAATGATTCTTGTGATGTAATTTTTATCGGATTCCGAGACGTGGTCCCGGGGCTCGGGTTTTGCCGAATTTCGAGAATTGTGTCTAAATTGATAGTTTTCAATTGGATAATGTTCCTTTAGGGTATATTGATGACGTTAATCTGGTTTTGGTTAGATTCAGAGCTTTTGGGAGCAAATTCGAGGGGCAAGAGCATCGTTGAGTAACTTTTGGGTTGTTTTGAGGTAAGTAAGGATTGTAACTCTAAACCTGAGGGTATGACTCCCTGTTAATTGATATTGTTTTGGTAAATGAGGTGACGCATATGCTAGGTGACAAGCGTGGGGGCGTGCACCGATAGGGATTGTGACTTGGTTCATCCCGTAGCAACTATTCACCGCATATTTGATTTGAAACCTTACTACATCCTATCTTTCAGAAGTTTATACTTATTTATAGGTCGTGAGCCATGTTTGGGGCCTTGTGCCGACCTGTTTAGACCCTCAGGGGTATTCTCCATGTTTGGGGCCTTGTGTCGACCGGTTTAGACCCTCAGGGGTATTTTCCATGTTTGGGGCCTTTTGCCAACCTGTTTAGATCCTCATGGGTATTTTCCATGTTTCGGGCCTTTTGCCATCCCGTTTAGACCCTCAGGGGTGTTTTCCATGTTAGGGTCCTTGTGCCGACCTGTTTAGACCCTCAAATGTATTTTTACACTATTCTCACACCATCATGATAGAACATATGTGAACTCATTCAGGTTTACCACTTGTTATTTTCTCTGTTATCACACTGCTTTGAAACTCTGAGAAGTATTTTGGGCTGAGTCCTATGAGTTGCCCGAGTGGCTTGAGAGGATGACTGAGTCAGGATGAGAGCCAAGTATGTGAGGATAGTTATGGATCGGGCTGCACGCCGCATTAATATATATGTAATAAGGCCGAGAGCCGAGTATGCGAGGGTAGTTATGGATCGGGCTGCACGCCGCAGCAATATATATGTTATATATTGCATATGGATCGGGCTGCACGCAGAAGCAATATATATATTATGTACGACCGGGCTGCACGCCGCAACAATATATATGTATCATATGTTAATCGGGCTGCACGCCGTAGCAATATACATTATGTATGGGTCGGTCTGCATGCCACATCAATATATATTGGATCAGGCTGCACGCCGCAGTAAATATAGAGCTTGGGCTGAAGGAGCCCCTCGAGGAGTCTGTACACCCATAGTGAGCGCATTCGACTATTTTATGGATCGGGCTGCACACCGCAGTGTAAGTTACATAGATCGGGCTGCAGGCCGCAGAANATATATATATATATATATATATATATATATATATATATATATATATATATATATATATATATATACGTATTGGAGCGGGCTACACGCCGGATGTAACGATCCGGCCGTTCGATCCGAGAGTTTAGCCCATTCCCCCATTTCGGGTTTGTTGCTTGTGTGGTTCATCTCTTTTGTGTGGTGTTGGGTTAGTTGACTCGGGTTCAGAGTGGCCGCGGTGAGAATTAAGGCACTTAGCCTCTAAAATTAGCTCAATAGTTTGAAAAGTCAACCGAGAGTTGACTTATAGGTAAACGACCTCGCAATGCAGATTTTATGGCTCGGATAGTTTCGTTAGGTGATTTGGGACTTAGGGGGGTGTTCGGAGTGTAGTTTTGAGGTTCGGTGTACAATTAGGCTTGAATTGGCGAAAGTTAGTTTTTGGCAATTTTCGGTCGGCAATGGTAAATAGGCTATCGGGGTCGGAATGGAATTCCGGAAATTGGAGCAGGTTCGTGACGTCATTATGGATATGTGTGCAAATTTTCATATCATTCAGACGAGGTTTGGGTAGTTTCTAATTTCAGAAGTTTGAGTATCTTTAGGCTTGAATCATGGGTTGATTTGGTGATTTGATGTTAATCTAGGTGTTTCGAGGGTTCGACTAAGTCCCGGTGACCAGTTATGACTTGTTTGTATTTAATGTTGGGGTCCCTAGGGCCTCGGGTTGAGTTCGGATGGGTAACAACATGATTTTTTGCATTTTGGAGTTACTGGTGGGAAACCTTCTAGTGTTTCCGCACCTACGGATAGGGGACTGCACGTGCGTGCCCGCAGAAGCGGACCAGGCTCCGCAGATGCGGATGTTGGCTGGGTCAGCAAAGGTCGCATATGGAAGACTTTGACCGCACCTGCGGAGGATTGGTCGCAGGTGCGGAAGTCCGGACTTAAGTCATTTTCACAGGTGCGCACCTGGGACCGTAGGTGCGAGTCCGGAGGTGCGAGAAAAGGATCGCAGGTGTGGTCATCGCTGGGCAGAACCTATAAAAAGAATTTTAGCAAATTTTGGCCATTCTTTCACCATTCTTATTTGGGTTTGAAGCTTTTGAAGGGTTTTTGAACAGGGAATCGATAGTTCTTCATTGAGGTAAGGATTTTGGATTTAAAACTCGTTTATATGTTATTAAAGGTCGGATTAGTGGTTGAAATTTGGGGAGAAACAGTGCTAAAATAGATAATTAGGGCTTGTGGGTTAGAGACCTTTGAGGGTTCATTTGGACTTCGATTTCAGTTTTCTTGGATGAGGATTTTTGTGGCGTAAATTTCATCGAGTTCCGAGATATGGGCCCGGGGTTCGGGTTTGACCAATTTTAGGATTTTTGAGTATTTTTGATAAATTTCGATTAGGGTTCGTTCCTTGGCATATTATAATGATATACATATGATTTTTGGTAGATTTGGAGCAATCGGAGGACGAATTTAGAGGCAAAGGCACTACGGAATAGTATTTTAGCCGGTTTTGAGGTAAGTAACATTTCCAAATTTTGTTCTGAGGGTTGGAAACCCTGAGCTAAATGATTTCTGACTATAATCGAGGTGACACGCATGCCAAGTGACGGGCGTACGAGCGTGCACCGATTACACCACTTAGTGATTAGTCCCTGACGTTATCTGTGCTTCTGTTAATGTGGTAATTGTGAACCTGTTACAAATAATGTCAAATATAAATGCTAGGCTTCACGCCGAAAATGCTGAGACCCGAGGGGTCGTATATTACTGTCTCATTTTGTGATTATTTGATTTCATATACTTAGTCCTGTTACAGCATATCACTTCGTATCTCAGTCTCCTTATTGTTAATTATATGCGTACTTATCATTGTTTCGGGCTGATGGATGCATCTGTGATCCATGTGAGTGAGACTGGAGAGTAATGTCCGAGATCCTGTTATTGAGATAGTTATGAGATCGGACTGCACAACGCAACGATACTTAAATCATGCCTTTGTTGGCTTGATATAGCGCTTGGGCCACTAGGGCCCCTCCGGAGTCTTTACACCCCCAGTGAGCGCATTGATGTTGGGTGGATTTTCCCTGGGCATGGATCGTGTCCGAAGTGGATGTTATGTGAGGGATGGATCGTCCCTGGACACGTATTTTGTCTGAGTGTCGTATTCCGGAGATGGACTTTCTCCGTGGGGTTGGATTGGCATATTTCCTCAGTATGCAGTGACTACGGTCACCAATGATTATGTACATTATAGGATGGACTTTTCCCTGGTCCTGAGAGCCATATACAGTACTGAGTGGACTGTTATGTGATAGTTGTGAGCATTATGTGCATATCCACACTGGTTTCATACATATATTTTTTTATGGTGGCATGTAGAGTATACTGGTATATTTGGCATATTTACTCATTCTGATAAACTGTTAGCATGTCTAATTTCTGTATATTGTTTATTATAAATTCTGAGGTTTTGTCCGTCACTACCTCTCAGTCTATAGTTTGGGTTCATTACATCTGAGCTGGTGTACTCACGTTACCCCCTACACCTTGTGTGCAGATCCAGGTACACCGCGACCTCGCCTTCTCTTCCTTATTCCACCTGTTGCACTTATTTTTTGACTAGGTTGTCTACTTCTTCATTCTTTGTTTTAATATATAGTAGCTCATGACTGAGTGACACCGGATCCGGGGTTGGAGATTGTCACACCTCCCTTTTACACTACCCCGTAAGGGGGTACGGGAGGTTTTCAACTTAAAGTGACATTATTCGAAATGAGAATATTTTCTTTTTATTAGAGTCGCCACTTGGAATA